>PVIC010045580.1:0-14543 GCA_004025085.1 Thryonomys swinderianus
TTTTTTTGAGGGGGCCAGGGATTTAGCTCAGTAGTTCTGGCATCTACCTCTCAAGCACAAGGTCCTGAGTTTGATTCCCGGTAATACCACAGTGCTGGGTTTGGTGGCTCATGCCTGTAATCTCAGCACTCCGGAGGCAGAAACAGGAGGATTGCTGTGAGCCCAGGGCTAGCCTGAACTACAAAGTGAGACCCTGACTCCAAAATAAATTTTTTAAAAAATTGATTTTATTGGTACATTTCATATACACGTTGTGGTCACAATTGACACTGAAAAAAATTCTTAAACAGGGTCTCTCTAAGTTACCCAGGCTGAGCTTGAACTTGGAATCCTCCTGCCTCAGCCTTCCAGAGTACTGAGATCAAAGGGTTAGGCCACCATCCCAAGACTGTGACTGTCTCTTCACCCCAGCTCTCAAGACACCTCAAATTGTGCTCCATGGCTCTTGGTGGCCTATAAACACCAAGTCAGATTCCTAGTCCCCAGCAGTTCTGTACAGCCGCATGTTTGGTGGGTGGCTTTTTCCCTGGGCAGCCATGTCCACCGGCAGTCAGATTGTAGCACAAGGCATTGCCCACCCTGGAGCCAAGAAGGGGAAACGCCTCTTCCCAAGCCCCCTACAGCTGTCCTACAATGATATAGTAGCAGACCTGTTTTTGGTTTTTTGTTGTTTTGTTTGAGGGTAGGTGCCTACAATGTAGCCCAGACTGGCCTGGAACTCAAAGCAGTTCTGCCTCAAGCTCCTGGGTGCTGAAATTACAGGCATGAGCCACCATGCCTAGCCTAAAAAATTTTTTTCTAAATTCAAGGCCAGCCTGGGCTATATATCATGAGTTCAAATCCAGGCTGAACTACATAGTGAGACCCTGTCTCACAAAAGAAAAAAAAAAAAAAGGCAGCAACAAAATTGACACAAAAGTCTGTACAAGCCTGTAATCCCAGCATTCTGGAGGCTGAAGCAGGAAGACCTTGCATTTGAGCTCACCCTGGGCAATGTAGAGACTGCAAAAGTCTGTCTCAAAATAAAAGGGGATGGGGATGTAGCTCGATCTAAAGGCCTTGGGTTCAATTCCTACTACTGCACAAAACAGAAACATGCTGCTGCCTACCAAGAGCAGGGCCCCTGCGCCTGTGGACCAGGAAGCGCTGCTTAGTCTTTCCTGTCTTTCCTAGCCCTGCTGGAAGCGGAGGAAAGCAGGCCAGGGGCCCAGCCCCAGCCTCCTCCGGGACACGGCTCTCCCCAGTCTCGTGCTCAGCTAGCTCTGAGACTGGGCAGCCCTGAGTGGAAATCAGATTGCAGCACCGCCCTCCCCCATTCGGGGGGCTGAATTCCACCGTGGTGACACCAGGGCCAGCTGCATCCGCCCTGTCTCACAGCCAAGAAACAAAACAACTTGTCCCCCCCCCCCCACACACACACACACCATATCCGGCCCAGCCAGGATTCCTTGGGACTGGAGCTCCAATCATTGGTGTGAAGGCACAGATGCTAACCTTACCCAGGTGCAGGGCTTTCTGGTGCCCTTGGGCAAGTCTCTTGTCCTCTCTGGGCCCCAGGGGCACTGCAGAGGATGACGATGGCAGTGCTGGCATGACCCTTGGGTGCCTCCTAACACAGGCACCCCACATGGGGGCATCACTGGCTATAAACCCACCAGCCTCTAACTCCTGAGCAAAACCAACACCGCCAAGCCACGTGGTACACACCTGTATTCCTAGCATTCAAACTGGCTGAAGCAAGAAGACTTCAAGTTAGAGTCCCACGTGGGCAACACAGCACTCAGGGTGGAAAGAGTGCTCCACCAGAAGAGGGGCTGCCGGTGCTCTGTAGGATTCAGGTCTTGCCCGTGGTTACTGTGGGGCAGGAAGGCCCAGGGTGCAAGGCCAGCTTGCTGTCGCAGGGGGCCCAGGACTGAGCCAGGCTGGGACAGGGCAGCGAAGGAGCGACTCTGGGGGCACCCTTGGCCAAACAGGGCAGAGTGGAGACAGGAGAGTGCTGAAGGCCCTGCAGGGTGGGAACCAGCTTGGTGAGGTGCCCAGCACCCAGACCTCCGCTGTGGAGCCTGGGAAGACAGCACTCAGCGCCTGATGAGTCTTAGATGCCCGTGGGCATGGACGGTTTCCTTTGTCATATGTCCAGGGACCACAGTGAACAATTCTATAAGGTCCTGGCTGCTTTTGTCTTTTCTTATTATTATGTGTCTTATTTACTTAGACAATGGAGGGGGTTGAAACTGGGGCCTCACCCCTGAGCTACAATCCCAGCCTCTACCTGTATTTTCATGGCCTTTTGATTTGTTGTGTTGAGAAAGGGTCTCCCTGCCTGGCCTGAGTGGACCTTCTACATTCTGCACACTCACACCCACTTCACTTTTTTTTTTTTTTTTTTTTTTTTGCTTTTTGAGACAGGGTCTTGCTTTGTAGTTCAGGCTGGCCCTGAGCTCACTATGGTGCCCAGGCAAGCCGCCGCGAACTCAGCAATCCTCCTGTCTCTGCCTCCCGAGTGCTGGAATGACAGGCGTGAGCCACCAGTCTGGCATTGTGGTATGCGGCGCTGATTGTTGGTGGGCGTGTCTCCACACCCAGCATTATATGTGGTTTCCAGGGATCAAACTCAGGCAAGCCTCGAACTCAGCGATCCTCCTGTCTCTGCCTCCCGAGTGCTGGGATTACAGGTGTGAGCCACCACACCCGGCACTGCCGGGGATCAAACTCAGAACCTTGCGCTTGCGAGGCAGGCGCCGGAACCACTGAGCTAACCTTCACTTTTTTTTTGGAGATAGGGTCTTCCTTTGTAGTTCACACAGGCCCTGAGCTCACTATGTAGCCCAGGCAAGCCTCGAACTCAATCCTCCTGCCTCTGCCTCCAGAGTGCGCCACACCCAGCGCTGTGGTACGTGGTACTGATTGCTGGTGGACATGAGTCACCACACCAGGTATTGTTGTATGTGGTTACCAGGAATCAACCAGGGACCTTGTGCTTGCTAGGCAGGCTAAATCTCAAGCCCCCACTTGACTATTTTTTTGAGACAGGGTTTCGCTTTGTAGTTCAGGTTGGCCCTGAGCTCACTATGCAGCCCAGGCAAGCCTCGGACTCATCAATCCTCTTGTCTCTGCCTCCCAAGTGCTGGGATTACAGGCATGAGCCACCATGCCCGGCCCACTTGACTTTTTTTTTTTTTTTTTTTGCTTTTTTGGAGACAGGGTCTCACTTTGTAGTTCAGGCTGGCCCTGAGCTCACTATGGTGCCCAGGCAAGCCGCCGCGAACTCAGCAATCCTCCTGTCCCGGCCTCCCGAGTGCTGGGATTATAGGCGTGAGCCACCACGCCCGGCATTATATGTGGTTACCGGGGATCGAACTCAGGTCCTTGCGCTTGTGAGGCAGGAGCCAGAACCACTGAGTTAACCCTCCGGCCCCACTTGACTATTTTTTAAAAAAGCACCTAAACCAGGGCCGGAGGATTAGCTCAGTGGTTCCGGCACCTGCCTCACAAGTGCAAGGTCCCGAGTTCAATCCCCAGAAACCACATACAATGTTGGGCATGGAGACTCATGCCCACCAACAATCAATACCACATACCACAGTGCCGGGTGTGGTGGCTCACACCTGTAATCCCAGCACTCGGGAGGCAGAGGCAGGAGGATTGCTGAGTTCGAGGCTTGCCTGGGCTCCATAGTGAGCTCAGGGCCAGCCTGGACTACTAAGTGAAACCCTGTCTCAAAAAAAAAAAAAAAGCACCTAAACCAGTGACAGTGAACTGTTTAGAGACCAAGTCCCCAAACTGCAACCCAAAAGCCACATATTTATCGCCAAATACCAACACTCCAATGAAATCTGAACACTCGGCTGCTGGGGTGATGCTGAGACATCTTGGCTTGTGTGCCCACAGTGGCACAAGTGCCTCAGGTTTGCCAACACTGACCTGAACAATCTAATAAACTGGGCATGGTGGTGGCCAGTTCACACTCAGGGAGGGGAAGAGTCTTCCCCAAGGGAACCCAGCAAGCCAAGATTTAGGGGGCTGAATTCAAGTCCAGCTTGGGCTACATAGTGATCTCATCTCAAAAAGAAAAGAATTCCAAGGCACCTCCCTTGCAAGCACAAGGTTGTGATTTCAATCCCTGGTATGACAAGAAAAAGAAAAGAAATTCCAACGAGGAAGGCAGGCCAGGGTCAGGGAGAGGCTGGGGGTGGTAGAACACTTGCCCGGTGATCCCCAGCTAAGGGTCCTGGATTTGATCTCCAGCATTATAAATTAAAAAAATAAGGAACAAGGGCTGGGGATTTAGCTTAGTGGTTCCGCCATCTGCCTCACAAGGCCAAGGTCCCGAGTTCAGTCCTCAGTACTATGTACCACAATGCTAGGTGTAGTGGCTCACACTTGTAACCCAGGCACTCAGGAGGCAGAGGCAGGAGGATTGCTGTGAGTTTGAGGCTCATCTGGGCTACATAGTGAGTTCAGGACTGGCCTGAACTACAAAGCAAGACCCTGTCTCAAAAAACAACAAAGGACCGGAGATTTAGCTCAGTGGTTCCGGCACCTCCCTCGCAAACCTAAGGTCCTGAGTTCGATCCGGTAACCACATACAACAATGCTGGGCATGGTGACTCACACCCACCAGCAATCAGTACCACATACCACAATTTGGGGCGTGCTGGCTCACGCCTGTAATCCCAGCACTCAGGAGGCACAGACAGGAAGATTGCTGAGTTCCAGGCTTGCCTGGGCACCATAGTGAGCTCAGGGCCAGCCTGAACTGCAAAACTGAGACCCTGTCTCCAAAAAAAAAAAAAAAAAAAAAAAAAAGGGGAACAAAAAGGCAAGCTGACAACTTAAGGAGACCTGTCCGAATAAGGAAAAAAGTCAACACAAAGGCCCCAGTTTCAACCCCTAGTCTCGCAATGCAGTGAAAAAGAAAGCAGTAGAAGCAGACAATTCCATCCTGGAGCCTGGCAGGTATCCAGGCAGGGAGGGGACAGGACAGCCAGCGTCCTGTGCAGGTAACCCCGGTGGAGGCACACAGGGAAGGGAAGGGGCTCAAGGCTCCCATGTGGGGGAGCCACAGGACAGTGGGTTGGTGGGGCAGAGGACCCAGGGCCCGCCTCCCTGCACAGGCAACAGGCCTCGGGCTGTGACTCCATACACCCCTGCCACCATCCCGGAGGAGCCCAGCTCAGCTTTCTCCCACGGGCAGCAAGGTGTCCCACAGACCAGAGGGAAAGTGCATGTCCAGCACTGTGGAGGACACACCATCACAACAGACACTGCATGAGCTTGCTGTAATTTTTCCATTTCTCACTCTTTTTAATTTTTATTTTTAACTTTATATGTATGTTTGCTTGTTTGTTCCAGTGCTGTGGCTCAAACCCAGAAGTTTTGCACTGAGCTACTAACCTATTATTTATGTATTTATTTATTTATTTTTTGCTTTTTGAGACAGGGTCTCGCGTTGTAGTTCAGGCTGGCCCTGAGCTCACTATGATGCCCAGGCAAGCCACTGCGAACTCAGCAATCCTCCTGTCTCTGCCTCCTGAGTGTTGGGATGACAGGCGTGAGCCACCACATCCGGCATTGCGGTATGCGGTGTTGATTGTTGGTGGGCGTGTCTCCATGCCCAGCATTATATGTGGTTACCGGGGATTGAACTCAGATCCTTGTGCTTGCGAGGCAGGCACCGGAACCACTGAGCTAACACTCCAGCCCCAAACCTATTTTTTATTTTGAAGCAGTGTCATGATAAGTTATTACTAAATTCCCCCGGCTGTGCGTTACCATGTGATCCTCTTGCCTCAGCCTCCCAAGCGCTGGGATATAGGCATGCACCACCATGTCCTCTTCTCTCTTCTTCAGAGACTTGATATGCTGCCCAGATTGATCTTGAACTCCTGAGCTCAATCTTCTTGCCTCAGCCTCCTGAATAGCTGGGATTACAGGTGCCACCAGGCCAGCCAGGGTATGGGGTTTTAAGATAATCTGAGAAGCAGAGGAAGCCTCTCCTTCTTTGGTACTTTGTCCCTTCCCTGTGCTGTTCCCTCTAGAAGGATCCAGTCCGGAAGCCACAGCTGGGGCAGAGCAAGTGGGGACCAGACATGGAATCAGAGAGAGTAGCTTGGAGAAGGCCAGTGCTCTGGGCTGTGAACTGATGGAGCCCCAGGGCCCATCAGCACACAAAAGTGGCTTCCACAGACACAGACCTGGGTTCAACAAAATGTATTCCTGCTCTGGTCCCCAGTAACATCAGGAAAGAGAAGGCTTGAGAGAGAAGGTGAAGGCTTGCTCTGGGACACAGTGTAGATGAATGTTGAAAATAATTTCCGGGTGAGGGATGTAGCTCAGTGGTACCACATCTGCCTGGTAAATGCAAAGTACTGCGTTCAATTGCTGGAAGGATGAAAAAGAAAAAAAGAAAAAGTTTCAGGGCTGGAGATTTAGCTCAGTGGTTCCGGCGCCTGCCTCGCAAGCCCAAGGTCCTGAGTTCGATCCTGGTAACCACATAGAATGCTGGGCGTGGTGACTCACGCCCACCATCAATCAATACCACATACCACAGTGCCGTGCATGGTGGCTCACGCCTGTAATCCCAGCACTCGGGAGGCAGAGACAGGAGGATTGCTGAGTTCGCGGCGGCTTGCCTGGGCTCCATAGTGAGCTCAGGGCCAGCTTGAACTACAAAGTGAGACCCTGTCTCAAAAACAAACAAACAAACAAAAAAACAAGCAAACAAAAAGCTACAGGAGCCAGGTCAAAATAAATAAACAAAAGATGGCTCATTGAGAGACTACTACTCAGCATAGGTACTCCACTGCTGAGCTGCAACCAGCCCAGGAGCATATTTTTTTCTTTGCAACACATAGATTAAACCCAGAGATATAACACCAACTACATTACTGTCCCCTTTCCCTCCTTTTTATTTCATATTTTGTGAAAAGGTCTCAATAAATTGTTATTCTGCCAAGGATGAGCTCAAACTTGCACTCCTCCTGCCTCAGCTTCCCAGAGCGGTGAGATCACAGGTGTACACTTCCATACCCAGATCACATTGTGCATATGTGTGTGTATTTTACATATACACATACACGTGCACACACACACACACACTTATTTTTTTTTGGCAGTACTGGGAATTGAACTCACGATTACTTGCACTTGCGAGGCACTTGCAAGGCAGGTGCAGCAAGACTGAGATAAATCCCCAGCCCCAGATTGTATATTTTACATATAACCCTGAAGAACTCCTCCTCGTTTGCTGCAGCCCAGGCGAGCCAAAAGGTCACCCATTCTTGTGATATACAGCTTATTTTCTCTGTCAAAGGTCAGAGCTATAATAATTATAATAATCGGGCCGGAGGGTTAGCTCAGTGGTTCCGGCGCCTGCCTCGTGAGCGCAAGGACCTGAGTTCGATCCCCGGTAACCACATATAATGCTGGGCGTGGAGACTCACGCCCATCAACAACCAACACCGCATACCACAATGCTGGGCGTGGTGGCTCACGCCTGTAATCCCAGCACTCGGGAGGTAGAGACAGGAGGATTGCTGGGTTTGCGGCAGCTTGCCTGGGCACCATAGTGAGCTCAGGGCCAGCCTGAACTACAAAGCGAGACCCTGTCTCCAAAAAGCAAAAAAAAAAAAAAAAAAAAATTATAATAACCAAGAGAAAATGAGAATGAACTTAAGAGTTTTCTTGCCTTGTTGGCCTAGCGCCTGCTGAGCCTGAGCTGTACCACTGAGCTGCGCCCCAGGTTTAAACTTAATTGGCTTTGTTTGCAATTCTAGGGTCAGACAGAATAGAGTAAATCGGTGTGAGCCTTCAGAGGGCCCATCCAGAGCACACAGATACTGGAATTAATGTTCAGGACACTGGAGCCTGCAATGCTGGTTTCCAGCATGATGGTATATGGACATGTGTAATCACTGTGCCCTGGGAGGCTGAGGCAGGAGGATCACAAGTTGGAGCCCAGCAGGGCAAATTACAGATTTAGCAAGACCCTGTCTCACAGTTGAAGTAATAAAGGGCCAGGTGTAAAAAGGCAGCAGAATGAGGCCACGCGAGCAGGCAGGTAGAAAGCAGCCAAGTACAGAATTTACCCAGCTGAGCAGAGGGGGACGGAGGGTGAGGCCACCAGTCCCAAACAAAGGAAGAGCAAGGATTTCCAGGGCCCTTGGAGGGCGGGGTACATCTGTCACAAGCGGGCTGGTGAAAATATGTGACTCTCCACACAGTCAAGACAGGGGAGGCGCCACGCTGTCCCCCAGGGTCTTCCCTGTAACATCCTGTCCTGTGCTGCTTGCTTGGAGCCGGCGGCCTGCATCTGGGCTGGGGGAGGCCAGTCATGCTGAGGGCTGTGGGGGGTTTTTGCATCTATTAAACTGTACTGTGGAATCAAACAGTTTGTCCATTAACCAGGTCGGGACCAGATCAGGCTGGACACTGAGAAGATCTCTAATTACCAAGGGCCTTGCTTCAACCCCCAGTACCATGCTCCTCCCCCAAAAGAGAACTGAGGGAGCCCAAGCGGAAGCAGACAATAGAAAGAGGATGCCTGTTAGCCCCGGGCCGCAGGCCTTTCTGTGAGGATTATAGCTCTATTACTCTGCACCACTGAACTGACTGCTTGAAGGAGCCAGCTGCTATCTCCTGGTTCCCCAGGTCAGATAACAGTTAATCTAGCACTGGCAAGGCAGAGCTGCGGCCCTGTGACAGCGAGTTGATTGTCAGTGTGATCTGCCAGCCTTAGGAGAGGAGCTCGGCTTCTAATAGCGTCTCTTAGCGCTCCTCTTAATGATCACGGTGGACACAAGTAAGACTACTAGGGAAGGGCAACAGCACCAGCTGACGCCGGAACCAGGGGCTGCATGCGGCAGCATTCTAGACAGGTGGGTCAAGAATGTGAGGCCAGAGTGGGTGTCTTAGAAAACAAAAAAGAAACAAAAAGATGCAGGAACCATCTAGAACAGTATCTCCAAACTGGGCTTGGCACACACATGGAACTCCCAACGTGTGGAAGGCTGAGGCAGGAGAATCACTGTGAGTTGGAGCCTGACATGGGTTACAAGTGAATTCAAGGCTGGACTGAACTTCATAGGGAGACCCAGTCTCAAATAATAATAATAATAATAAGGAGGAGAAGAAGAAAAGAGGGAGAAGATAGGAAGGAGGAAAAGAAGAAGAAAGAGGAGGAGGAAGAAGAAAGAAGCCTGGAGTGGTGGGATATATCTCCAGTCCTAGGACCATAAAAGACTCAAGAGGCTGAGGCAGGAGGATCACCTTGAGCTCTAGGCCAGCCTTGGCTACACAGTGAATTCAAACCTATACTACATAGCAAGACCCTGTCTCAAAACTACTATAAAAAGGGAAGAAAATTGTGACAGATTACCATTCACTAGGAAATAGGAGATACAGATATAGACATCTAATTAATATATAATATAGACATGTAGTTGATATGTAGTGTGTGTATATATGTGTGTGTATGTGTGCATGCACACATACACACACACATATGGGATTGAACCCAGGGCCTTCCCATCACCAGTTCCTCCTTGTTTTGTTTTGTTTTTTCCCTCCTTGTGTTTTTTGTTTTTTGTTTTTTTGGGTTTTTTTGAGACAGGGTCTCGCTTTGTAGTTCAGGCTGGCCCTGAGCTCACTATGGTGCCCAGGCAAGCTGCCGCAAACTCAGCAATCCTCCTGTCTCTGCCTCCCGAGTGCTGGGATGACAGGCGTGAGCCACCATGCCCGGCATTGTGGTATGCAGTGTTGATCATTGGTGGGCGTGTCGCCACGCCCAGCATTCTATATGGTTACCAGGGATCGAACTCAGGACCTTGCGCTTGCGAGGCAGGCGCCAGAACCACTGAGCCAACCCTCTGGCCCCCCACCCTCCTTGTTTTTTAAAGAGAAGTTTTAGGTGTATTAAAGGTAGGGAAAGAAATATGCTCCCCAGAGTGAGGACCAGGCCACTGAAAGAGGGAGTACAGCCCATTTTCAAGCATTTTTTGAGACAAGGCCTCACTAGTCACTAAATCACCCAGGCTGGACTCTTTACCACAGGAAAACAACAATGTGGCTAAGCAGGTGTTCAGGGCCCAGTCTGGCCCAGGCAGGATTTCTTTCCTCTGGAAGGAGCCTGGCAGATGTAGCACTGTGTCTCCCCAGAGGCTGATGGGGCCCATGGTCTGCTCCTATTACTGACGACACTCATTCTGATCATTTACATTTTTTATTTTTGGTACCAGCAATCTAACGGGACCTTGCACTTGTGAGGCAGGTGCCAGAACCACTGAGCTTAAATCCCCGGCCCTCTGACCACTTACTTTTTACTGTTTATTTCAGGAACTCACCCTGTAGCCTCAAACTCCCAGGGATCCTCCTGCCTTAGTATTTCAAGTGCTGGCGTGACAGGAGTGCACCAGCGAACCTGGCTTTCATTCTGATCATGAGTCAAAGAGTGTCTGCTAAGTCCCCATTTTAGTTTCTTTTTCCTTTTGTAAATAGTAAGTTTTCTTGTGGACTTTTAATTTTTGTTTTGTTCAGTGACAGTACTGACATTTGAACTCAGGCCTTCACACCAACCTACACACCCAGCCATCTTTTGTATTTTTTGTTTTGAGATAAGATCTTGCTGAGCTGCCTAGTTTTCTGGGCTCAAGTTTTATCTTTTTTAAACTTTATTTTCCGTGGGTGAAAATGAGAATTAACTTGTGTCATATACTGATACAAAGTCCCCAATGTTGTGTGTGATTGTGAGCTATATATAAAATGTACTAATAAAGAATTCAATTTAAAAAACTTTATTTTCTTTATTGGTACATTTTACATATATAATAACATGTATAGGGAATCTGTATCTGTACCTAATATATCTTTCTTCTTGTTTTTTTTCTTTTTTTAAAATTTTTTTCCTTTTTTCCCCTTCTCCTACCTGGGCACAATTTTTCGATCCTCCTGCCTCAGCCCCCCAGAGGGCTAGGATAACATGTATGCACCAACAGCTGGTTTATTCTGGCTCTTAAATAAGACTTCACATAAAAAAGAAAAAGAAGTTATGCACATTTAAAGGACCGTATGACCCTCAACTCCTCCAGCACTCCTGGCCTCCGAGGTGCAGTTCTATCCTCTATTTCAGTGAGAGCAGAATTACCGCGTCAGTAAGTGCCCGGCTGTCAGTGGATGAGGGCCCTGACTGCCACACTCCCAGGGCCGGCACCACCCCCCAGGCCCAGACACAGAGGCCTTTGGGGTCTGTGCCACCTTGCCTAGGTTGTCCAAGCCCGGCCCCAGTAGGCGGTCCCCCGAAGGGCACGGCCCAGCTGCCATCATGCATTTCCCTGCCGCTCAGGATTTTGTGCCACCGGGCCTGAGGACCTGTGGATGAGGTCAGGCTCCCTGGAGACAGGAAAGGTCCCTGCACCCAGGACCTTGCGCTGCCACAGCGGACCCCTGGATCTGTTCATCCCAGGGTGCCGTGGCAGTGGAGACAGGGCGAGCCACAGTGATGATCATCCAAGGCCCCGTCACACACCGGTGGCCAGTGCTCAACTAGACACCCCCAGCATGCCGTCTGCCCACCGCTGTCCACCCCCAGCCTTTGCCATTCCCAGCCTCAGCCTAGGGGAGGGGAGGCCAGTGAGGTCCTTTGAACCCACAACAGTTATGGTGTAGGCAGTAAATGGAACTTGTGTTGACCCTCAATACTGCACCCTTATGATCTGAGCACTACAGGAGGCTGAAGCAGGATGATCGACAGTTTCAGCTCAGCCCAGATAATTTATGACTGAGATCCTGTCTCAGAATAAGTAAAAAAATTAAAAGCTAGGTGAGACAGTGCACATCGGTAATTCAAGCATTTGAGAGGCCAAGGCAGGAGGTCACTGAAAGTTTGAGGCCAGCCTAGGGTACATAGTGAGTTCAAGGCCAGCTTGAACTACAAAGCAAAACCTTGTCTCAAAAAACCAAACATAAACAAATTTTTGTTTAAGTCAACTTAAATTGACTTATTTTGCATTTTCATTTTGTTTTGGTGCAGGAGATCAAATCTAGGGCCTTACTCAGGCTAAGCAGTTCAAGCGCTGAGCTACACCCCAGCCTCTCGTTTTGCATGAGCATCTTTTTGTTGTTTTTTGAGACAGGGTCTCACTGTGTAGTCCTTGAACTTATTAAGCTGGTCTCGAACTCTCAGCGATCATCCTGCCTCAGCCAGTCTCCTTTGCAGTCTCAGTCCAGGTACACTTACACAACCAACACACTCACAAGGGTTCTAAAAGGGTCTAAGGGAGGATCTCCAGGGGTCCTAATCCTTGCGCGGGGCGAAATCAACCCTTCCTGCTTGAGCCCTGGGCGCGTCTCCAGCGACACCTGGCGGTCGCTGGGAGGACCACAAACCACAAAGCAGGGAGTGTTGGGCGGGTTGCCGACTGAGGGGGTGGGGGCTAAGTCCGGCTCTGCCTTCTCCCACTCCGAAGTACAGGGCCAGGCCACTTCCTAAGATGATACAGATGATGCACTGTTGGTCAGCGCCACGGGACTCGTGCTAGTCCTCCCGCTGAGTGCATGAAACAGCACGCAGCAAGCTTCCACCAGCCTCCTTGGGTTCATTATGCACCCTTCCCTTTTTTTTTTTTTTTTGCGACATGTTGCTTTGTAGTTCAGGCTGCCCCTGAACTCACTATGTAGCCAGGAAAACCTCGAGTTTAGCAATCCTCCTGCCTCTGCCTCCCGAGTGCTGGGATGACAGGCGTGAGCCACCACGCCCGGCACTGTGGTGTGTGTGGTACTGATGGGTGTAAATCACCACGCCCGGTATAGTTGTATGTGGCTACCAGGGATTGAACCAGGGACCTTGCGCTTGCTAGGCAGACGCTGGAACCACTGAGCTAAACCTCCGGTCCAGCCCTTTTTGTTTATGTTGAGACAAGGTTTTATTAAATTGGTAAATTACCTCGTCTCAAATTTATGATCCTCCTGCCTGGGCCTCCCAGAGACCGACTCCACTTATTTGGAGGAAAAGAGTCCCGGGACAGGTTCAACCTGGTGGTCCAGGATAGAAGGCAGTCAGGCCCCACTTACCCTACCCCAAGGGCAGCCTCAGGGATGGGAGGGGTCTTGCGAGACGGAGCAAAAATCCCAGGAGCGCCGACAGCGGCTCCACCTGCACGCAGTGCTTGCTGAAATTTGAGGGGAGTCCTCCGTGAGGGGCGTGGTCAGGGAGGAGCCTCGCGAGACTAAAACCGAGTCCGATGGCCACACCTCTTCCCCTTCGGGTCCCCGGAATTGCTGCAACCACCACAAGGTTGTCTCTGTGACCATCACCACGAGAGCGGTAAGGCTCTGGTGCTCACTGGGATTCAGCCACCAATTTGTGCTTCCCCACCCCCGTGGCTCTACTGGGATCGAACCTAGGGCCTCCTGTCCGAGCTATATCCCCACCCTTTCTGTATTGAGACAAGGTCCGGCTAAATTGCCTGGGCTGGATTTGAGTTTGCCATCCTCCTGCCTCAGCCTCCTAGAGTACTGGTGTGATACGGGTAACACACAAATTATTCTTTTCTTTCTTTTTTTTTCCTTCCTTCCTCCTTTCCTCCCCCCACCCCCGACTCTGTCTCTCTGTCTCTATCTGTCTGTCTGTCTGTCTCTCCCTTTGTTTTTGAGACAGGGTCTTGCTAAGTAGTTCAGGCTGCCCTTGAACTTACTGTGTAGCCCAGGGCTGGCCTCTAATTCTCAGCGATCTTCTGGCCCCAGCCTGTCCAGTGCTGAGACTACAGGCATGCACCACCATGACTTCACTTTAATATTTATTTGTTTGTTTTCTAGTGCTGGGGATTAAACCAAAGGCCTCACCACTGAGCTGTATCTTCTGCCCTTTTTATTTTGAGACCAGATCTTGCTAACTTGCCCAAATTAGGCTTGCACTTGCCTCACTCTCCTGAGTAGCTGGAATATAGATTAAATAGAAATTAGCAATATTTCCCATCAGTTTGGAGTTCATCTAGCTCACTGTATATATCCACAGCTTCCGCATCCTCAGATTTAGCCAAGCAGATTTTTTTAGCTTTTTTTGTTGTTGAGACAGGGTCTCGCTTTGTAGTGTAGGCTGGCCCTCAGCTCACTACGTAGCCCAGGCAAACCTCGAACTCACAGGAATCCTCCTCCCTCTGCCTCCCAAGTGTCAGGATTACAGGCATGAGCCACCATGCCCATATCGTGGTATGGGGTACTGGGGATCTAACTCGGGACCTTGCACTTGCCTGTGGGACAGACACCGGAACCACTGAGCTAAATCCCTGGCTACTCTTTACTTTCCTTAAGCTAATTTATGGACTATTCTTAAAATTCTGGGTGTGACAGATATGGAAGGAAAGGAGCCTAAATTAACCAAGCAAATGCTGGTATAGATATTGAGTGACTTCAGCTGGGGCCCAGAAGTAGCAGTTTTTTGGTTTTGGGGTTTTTGTGGTTTGTTTGTTGTTGGGTTTTTCTTTTTTCTCCCTCCTTCCTTCCTCCCTTCCCTTGCCTTTCCTTCTCTCTCTCTCTCCTTCCCTCCC
>PVIC010045581.1:0-14588 GCA_004025085.1 Thryonomys swinderianus
CAAAATGCAGAAAAGCTCCTGATTTTGAATGGAAGATGATAAGCTCATGTTATGTTTCAAGTATTATAAAATTCACTAGCATAATTCCTATAAGAGCTGCATTAAAGCACAATGGTTACTGTATTTTAGAACTGCACCTTACAGTGTCAAGGCTCTTGTCTACAGTGCAAAAAATAGTAATTTAAATAGTGAGAATTACAAATTCTAAAACTAGGTAGTGGTCAATTCATCAGTTAATACCCCAAACTGAAATACATATATGTGCATCCATAGATACCAAGTGTTTCTATTTATTTTGACATGTCAAAGGACAGGCCCACTGTAACAGTATCTAGAGTGACAGGTGCTAAAAATCACTTTTCCTTCAGTGTCATGAGCAGTCACTGCCTAGCAGGGATGGAGTAACCTCTACTGGAGGTCACTGTGATGGAGCATTTTGTAAATCAGAACTCTAGCCAAACTGCTGAAGTGAAGCTTGCAAATAAAAATGAGTCTGTTCTGGTAGTTTGGTTTCACCCTTTGAAGTAAGTTGATAACACATTGGCTTGACAGGAAGACGACATGTTCATAAAATATAAAAGCATGATTTCTTTTCATTTCAACTGCTTTCAGAGGCAAAGGAGATATTGCACTGAACTAAAATATGCAGTTAAACTAGTCTAATGATTCAATTTGTACAGTTTTTGATAATAGATTTTCAGGTCAAATGAAGATGGAATGAAAGAAGCAGCACACAGGCAAATTGTCTCAATTTAAGTTTAATATGACAATGAACAGATGGAAAATTTGAATTATCATTAAAAATGTAGAAAATATGAGGAACAAAAGATATGAATATAATATCTCTGTATATATGCATACAAAATACTGGCAAAAAGAAATGTGAGTCCTCTGTTAAATGACTGATTTTTAAAGTGCAATTTCATTGATATAGGAGAATTTAAAATTAACCATTGAATATCCATAAAACTCAAGTGAAAAATATCATAAAAGCTGTAACATTAGCTGGCGTGATAGCCCATAGTCAGAGTACTCTGGAACTTAGTGATTTACCAAGACTCTAACTCAATATATATGAAATCATAATTAAAAGGCTGGGGAGATAGCCCAGTATGTAGACTTTGAGTTCAACACTCAGTACAACAAAGCAAAAAGAAGCAAAGCTATAACACTAATAACAGGAAGGAGTTATTTCAAATAAATAATGGCTGTCATGAATTTATTTTAAATACTTTACATGATTTATTATATTTATATCTGAGCAGTCTATTGAGTCAACTTTGGTCTGGGTGTATAGTTCAGTGTAGAGTGCTGGAGTCTATAAGTTTGATTCCTGGCACCAATATGAATTTTACAAAAATTATCCAGCTTTTCTTTTTGCAGAAATATGAACGACACAGAAAAACTAGTATGCACTCCTATATTTCATTCTGTTACTCTGCTAATCAGCTCTGTGAGTTGAGTTAGCCATTGTTTCCATATTTATAAATTCAAGACCATCGGATAGATATTCCTTGACATCTGATGGCATTGGATCCCTGTAATCTCACCACAGGGTGAAAATGCATTTGATATGTCTCATCAATCCATCCTCACATTAGCAAGAATACATGGGACAGTGTCCTGTGATCATGTGTATGATTGGGAGGTAGAGCTAAGCACTATCATGAGAAAGTATTTTAGTGCATATGGCTATCCTACAAGAAGATAAATATTCTAAATTGGTGATATATATCTATATATCTATGTATCTATATCTCTCTATGTATCTATATCTATAATTATATCTATATACACACACAAATACACACACACTTAAGGTGCATAGCTCACACATTTGTAAAGATGAAACATTATAAAGTGAAACATTACAAATTAAGGACAATCTTTAGTGTCCTATGCATATGATAGGAAGTTTAAATGAGATATAATGCATAGGAAACTTCAATCTGAGGTCCTGCTCAAATAAGTCCTTGATAAAAATGGGCTTTTATATTAAACAGTATAATCTATGGGTGAAGACTTTACATAAAAAAGAACTTATGGAATATCTGAGCGTTAGAAACTAAAAAAGTTAAGATAATGACATTTAGATAAATACTTTAAACATCTGGAATGTTATTTAAAAAAAAAAACTAGCTATTTCCGATCCTGATTATCACTCACAAAATCTACCCAAACTCATTACAGACCATCCAAATTGTGATGGCTATACTTAAGATTTCCCATGTTTGTAATAATGCAAAGCCTTACTTTGAATGCTTAGTTCATCTCTCTGTGGAAAAGCCATGCGCAATCTAATACTGTCTCATGGTCTTTAGCAGCAGCAGCGGCCTGCAGCTCCCCCAGCCACATAGTCACAAGCGTAAAATGTAATGCTTACCAGGGGACCATGTAACTAAGCTACAATGTCCAATAACCTAAATACATTAAATGTGTTTTTCCTTCTATATTTTCAATTCATAAAAAAACATATGATAAGGAGTACCTATGTCCAAATTTAAAAATGAACCGATACTTTTTGGATTAATACTATGTACATTTTTTTGAACAGGGTCTCCCTTCATAGTTCAGGCTGGCCCTGAATATTTTTTTTATTTTTTAATCTTAACATTAAGAACCAAATCAAGCCCATTTTAATCTTCTACAAAATATATAAATTTCTCTTTATGCCATAATAAAAAAATAAGATGGAACAAAAAAGTACTGATGTCTGAAATGTATTATGAAATCATGTGACTCATACAAAAATTGAATTTCAAGTTATTCAAATTCCTTGCTTTCCATAAAACCTGAACTTTGAAAATAAGTCAAACTTGCTACTTTCACTTAAATTTGTTCTATAATATTTTGGAATGAGCTATGTTCTCCACTTTAACAAAATTCTTGCAGTTTAAGCCATATCCAGTATTACAACTATAATCAAATCCTAGTTGACCTTTTATGCAGATGGACCTGCTCCCTACTTACTCCCAGAATTCTTTGCTCTCTAACTCTATTGCTCCACACAATTTTCTTGGTTTCCTCTGTCTTTCAGTCAGCCATCTCCTTAATTGTCAAATGGGATTCGTTCTTGCCAGTCTTTGTGGTTCTTTTCTCTTTCTAAAACAAAAGATTTGTATCTAAGTTCAAGATTTCAAGTGTCACTTACACACTAATGAATTGAAGTTCAGTCAATATATTTTAAGTTTGAATTCTTGTCTTTCAGCCATATTTAATTGCACAGTAGATATTCCTAATAAGAAGTTTTGCATGCATTCTGGCTTAATAATTGGCCTCTAGTTATATCTATTCTTCTTTAATTTCACCAAACACTTCCTCATTCATGTTTAAAAACAAAAAAAAGCAAAACGTTGGTGTCCCATTTAACAGTCATGGGTTTCTTTCCCCTGATAGGAAATTAATCTCTAAGTACCACTGATTCTACTGTAAAACTATCACATAAGCCTGGCTTTAATTCTTCATCTTTAATTCTACTCTGAAGCTGTCATCAGAATCACAAGAATTTTATATTATTTTAATTTCTCTAATTCTCTATGATTCATTGTTCTCCAGAGAAATAGAACCAATTGGATATATGACTACCTGTCTACAGATATATAGAGAGATTCATTATGAGAATTGACTCATGATTATGGAGGTCAAGACGTCTCACCACCTGCTAATAGTAAACTAGAAAAAAACAGAAGACCCAGAGGTATAATTTGGTCCATTTCCAAAAGCTGAAAAACAAAGTTGTGTCAGTGTGAATCTGAGCTTTCAAGAACAAGGAGAGGTGTGTGACATGGAGAAGCTGATGACTCAGGTCAAGTGTGGAATGAATCAATTCACCCTTCCTCCACCGTAGTTTTTTCCTCTGGGATTTCCACAGATTAAATGACTCCTGCTTACACTGATGGCTCCTTTTTACTATTGCTTCTTTAGTTAATCTACTGATTTAAAGGCTACTTGCTTGAAAATTCTATGCCACTGAAACATCAATAAAGACAATGCTTACCAAATATTTGGACATCTCCCAATTCAATTAAGTTGACAATCAATTAAAATTAGCCATCACTTTTCTTCATTCTGATCAGATTTTTTATGCTGCAGGTACAATCATCAAAGAAGAAAAAAATCTGTCCCCTACATCTACATGACAAATATTATATCTCCCCACCAATTATTGCAATATTAAATAAAATTCACACAATAAAAAACACATGCTGTAGTGAAGAAGTTAGTTGAACCCAGAACGTGTTTGCAAGTCCTACTTTAGCCATTTGGTTACTATAAAAAGAGCCACATCATTTAACTTCTCTATTTAAATGAATTTGAAATGATATTTTATGCAATGAGATTAAGTATGATGAAATATGAAAAGTATATACAGAATAGAATTTAAGTAGGCTCATTTTTTATTATATCTCACTTTAATAAGTGATTAGACTTTTGACAGATTTCAATATATGTGTGGAAGGGTTTGATTTAAGACAGAAACACATTCTGAATTTAAATTTTACTAACAGATATGGGCAGCAAGCAAATGATAATTCTTCCTAACTAAGCAAAGTAGGCCCATAATTCTGCAGGTTAATTGAGACTTGGTATTTGATCAGATGTTATAGCAAGGGAAAAAGGAAAATATTAACCTTCGGAGGTGAACTTCTGAGACACCATTGTTTCCAAGGAAATTTTACTTGGAAGTACTTTCGGATGAAGTGTTAAGTTTCTCCATCAAAAGGTTAGAGCAGCTGATGCTCAGGCAAAACTGACTTGTGGGGAATGTACAGCCTAGTAGTTGACTGTTTGGTCTCTGGTGAAAATGTAAATTTGCATCCTGACTCTCCATTTTACTGAATAGGTCATCCTGGTCCTTCTCATTTCTTTGTAGGTGCATATAATAGTAGCTCCTGCTGCATTCAATTATTTATTCTAATTATTTGAAAAACACTACCAGAATTGTTTTCCACATCCCACTTTGTCATTGTCACCACATGTCATGACCATGTTAGCCTCCCTTATGATATCACATTTTGCAACTGGTCTTCCTTCTGATCAAAACCTCTCATCCATGTTTTCTATGGGGGTGAAACACTGTTTACCATTCAAGGCTTTCTCAATTAATCTTTCACAAACTTTGTACAGAAACTTGAACAAGAGCTTATGGTTTATCACAAATATATTCTCATAATTTTATTCAAAATAAAACATATTTGCAATGGAGTTTGTGCACACCAAATGGAATAATTAAGTCATTTTCATAAGACAAAAATGCTACTAGAATGGCTAATGGTACTCAGTACTCAAACACTCAACTACCTTTTCTTTTATGTTTTCCTATCAGGGTACAAAAGTAGACAAAAACCTTCAAAAAATGAATCCTTTCTGCTACCAAAGGAGTGATATTTTGAAGACACTGGCTAAATTGTATATCAATTATCATGATGCGTACTTTCTCCTAACATCATGCTCAAAGGAAAATTATTATAATAATGTAAACAAATTGGAGTAATTAAAATCACAAGCTATAAAGTGAATCTCCTGCATTCTATTACTGGATTTTCAGTCTACTATCTATATAATCCTTAATTTCTTAATCTTGTGAAAAGAGCTAATGAGTCATTGGTTATAATTAAAAATTAAGTTTAAAATTAAATGAAGCATTAGAAATGGAAAAAGTAATAGATAAAGAAGCACATAAAATACATTCAATGTAATATACATATGTATGAAGAGTAGGTAAGCTTCCTCTTAGTTTTCCAGTGGTCAGATTTAAATATCAGATCATCTCTATTTTCCTTTATTCTCTCTGTATAATTTTTGATACAATTTAAAATAATTGCTAATTCTGGGCATGGTGGCTCATGCCTGTAATCCCAGCACTTGGGAGGGAGAGGCAGAAGGATTGCTGAGTTTGATGCTTGCCTGGGCTACATAATGAGCTCAAGGCCAGCCTGAACTACAAAGTGAGACTCTGTCTCAAAAAAAAAAAAAAATCCTAATTATAACTGGATTAATATCAGTACCTAAATAAGGTTATTTTAAATACTAATATGAGAATGTTAGAGAATACAATTTAAGATAATGGCATTTCCAAGAGTCTGATGCTAAATGACTGTAATTCCAGTGCTCAGGGCAGCTGAACCACAAGTTCAAGCTCAGCCTGGAGAATTTAGAGATTTAAGATGACTCTGTGTATGCAAAAAATAAAAAGGGTTGGAGAGGTAGCTCATTGTGAAATATGTAGGCTCCATCCCCAGTAACACAAAAACAAAATAAGGAAGAGAAAACAAGTCTTGTAATAAACCTAAAAAAAAGATAAAAATAATAAAACTCATTCTGAGATGTTGAATAAGACTTTCTAATTAAAGATCCATAGTATGGGTGCTATTAGGAAACATCTTTGCCCTAAATAGGATGATTTTCCTCCAAAATGATCTGTAAGTTCAATGAAACTTTAATCTTTTATTTTATAGAAAACAACTTTCCATAACTCATAGAAAATATTGAATGGTATTTTATAAAATATGAGATCAAAGACTCACTCTTCCCAATGAGAAAACTTAATTGAAAGCTGTGAAAATTAGAACATGATATTGAAGAATAGGTGTACAAATTAAACAAGTCTGTAAAACATAACTTTTAATAAACCTATACATAGGATTCTCAAGTCCAAACTAAACCTTACACAAACAAGATGAACTCATAAAAGGAAAAACACATTACATAAGAAAAATTTTAAAGCAATACGAAAGAAAATTTTCTTGAGTTGGAAGAATAAACTTCATAAAAGACAGCAATTCTTTCCAAATTTGTCTATAGAATGCATGAAATTTCTACCAAGGACCTGGCAAGGTTGAATAGATATTACCTATAAACATTTATGAAAAGGCATGCTCAATGTAACTGAAGATCATCATTCTTAAAGAAGAGAAAGTAGAAGTAATTACTTACTTCGCATTAAGTCTGGGTACCTGTATTGAATAGTTGGTGACCAACAGTATGTTTTACAGGCAGAGAAATTGGTAAACAGATCAATGGAACCCAATTTAGAACCTAGAAATACCCTTGTATATGTACAGTCAATGTATTCTGTACAGAATTCAAGAGCGCATCCATGGAGGAATAGAAAACTTTTTAAAAAATGATGATGAGAAAGAAATCAGATGTCCATAGGTAAAAGAAAAAAAAGAAAGATTCTCAATGTAAACTTCTCAGCTTCCATAATACTTAAACTGTAATGGGTCATAAATTTATGAGTAAAACATAGAACCAGTAAAGAAGATAGCTTAGGGACACAGTCTCACTGGGAGGAGTTCAATTGTACATAAAAAGGACAAGCAAGCACCTGAAAAGATGTTCAACTCACTAACCATCAGGAAAATGTGAATTAAGAAGGTGGAATGATGCCGGGTGTGGCGGCTCACGCCTGTAATCCCAGCACTCAGGAGGCAGAGACAGGAGGATTGCTGAATTCGAAGCTTGCCTAGGCTACATAGTGAGCTCAGAGCCAACCGGAACTACAAAGCGAGACCCTGTCCAAAAAAAAAAAAAAAAAAAGATGGAATGGTTTCTCTACATATCTACAAGAAAGCTTTTAAAAAATAGGTAAAAATAGCTAATTCTGCCACAGATTTAGAGAAACAATCTTTGCAGGCAATGAGTGGGAAGGTAGAGTGGTGCGATTTATTTGAGAAATGTTGCTTTACAATTTTAAACAATGCTAAAAACATACACTTAACCATAGGACCCAGCACGTGCACTTCTTGACCTTTAGTGTAGAGAAATACAAACTTATTTCCACTAACAAACCTGTACCTATGTCTTTACAGAAAATTAATTTGCAGTGGACTAAAACCGGAAACTGCTAAAATATCTTTGACTTGTTAGCAATTAAATGTTTCTGTCTGTACAAAGACATACCCCTGAACAATAAATAGGAACAAATTCTTGACAAACATAATTGAATGGATTCATCTGAGGTAAAAAATAAAATAAAATAAAAAATAGGGAAAACTTACAGGCTGTGTGTCAAGATTTATTTAATATTCTCAGTAAAACACACAGGTGGAAAACAAATTGATGTTTGCCCAAGTTATGGATGACGAGGGAGAAAAAGTGTGGAGGGAAAGGGTGGAAAGTAAGAGAGATCTCTGTGGTGAAGGACTCCGTCCGCACTGGGATGGCATGATATTCAGTAAAACTCTGCCTGTAAAGAGAAGGCAGTGTTAACATGCGACATAGCAGATTCTAGCTGTGCTGTGATGAGTCAGTCATCGGTGGTGGAAACCAGGTGAAGGGGACCTCTCTACCGTCTTCGCAACTTCCAGTGAACTCTTGATTATTTCAAAGTAAACAGCTTAGAAATATGTATGTATGTATGTATGTATGTATGTATGTATGTATGTATGTATAGAATGTTCTGAGGATCCAGAGTAGGACTTCTTGAAAAGGCACAGACAACACAAACAAAAAAAAAAAAAAGAGAAAGAAAGGATTTTGCAGCTAATATAACTGAAAACAAGTCTGTCAAAAATCAAAAGGGAAAAGCCAACGTGGACCTGGTGATGCGCAAGCTGTGACCTCGGTGCTCTGGCAGGCTGAGGTAGCAGCATCCCAAGTTCAAGTCTAGCCTGAGCAATTTAGCAACTTAGTGATACCCTGTCGTAAGGTAAAAACGGCTTAGTGTGAGGGCACTGAGTTCCATACTCAGTACCACAAAGTTATATATAATAGATGTAAAAAAGAAAATACATAAACCAAAACAAAATATATCAATTGTATGAAGAAATTCACAGAGGAAGACAGCAGAGTGATGAATAAATACATTTTTTAAAAAACCCTCCATCTGATTAACAAACAAAGAAATCAGGATTAAATGGTTTGATAAAATTTGATTTATTGTCTTTAAGTCAAATTTCATTCGTTATACTAAGGCCAGTTTGTTTGTCTCTTTTCCCTGCATAGGTATATTGATTATATTTGATTCAGATCTCATTCACTCTCCATCTTCACAATTTTATCTCCCTTGTCAGTCTTTGTCTCCCTATTGATATGCTATAGATTTTTTTAGAATATATATTTCCTACATGATGTAAATTCAAGTAATATAATATTTCTGTAAGATTTTCTTCTATGAGATACACTATCAATGGATACCTTTACTGAGTTCTCATTTGAGCATATGATAATTATGAATATTTTAGACACTCTTATTTTGTTAATATAATTTTTCTAATGCTCTTTAACTTTTATATTTTATGTTTTTATTTTCTTCCATTAATTATTCTAATTTCCCAAATAGTTAAGCACATATTTAAATGTGTGCAAATATTTATACTGTTTCCAATTTGTTCTACTACTCTAGGGTAGTTCTATCTTACCTTTTAATTTTTCTAAACTTTTCAGTTCATGTTTTATTTCTTTGTATTTTACCAAGTAGAATTAAAACATTTCTATTGGAGTTCTTTAGTTAATTTGCCAAACATTGCCTTTGTAGTGTTCTGGAAAAAAAATGTTTCTAATATTTCTTTTCTTCCTTGTTAGGATCTCTGGAATTTAATCTTTTATTTTTGTAGACATTCAACATTGTACAGACCTTATGTTTCTATTTTACATACAGAACGTGCATACTGAGAAAGGTCATGCTAGTTTTCTTTTCAGAAGCTGTTCTTCCTGGAAACATTTGAAAATGTACTGTTTTGTAGGTTTCTGTGCATAAAGACATGCTACTTTCTTTTCTTCTGTGTGTGTATGTGTGTGTGCGTGTGCACACGCATGTGTGTGTTACTCAGCTTTTCTCTTTCCATACCCAATAATATAAGCAGCTTCAGGAATACTACCTGTCTAGAGTCTTCGCTTTCCATGGTCTGACTTGTCATCCAAACAATGACATTGTTTGACTCTTGAAATTCTATCCCTACTCAAGGGTGTCACGCTGTATTGCCTATTGCCAAACTGTACTGTATAAGCTTTCTCTGAATTTTATGCAAAAGCTTTTATCATTTCCTTTGAAGAATATTCTCTTCTGCAGAATCAAACTGCTGAATTTGTCCAAAATTGGATACAGTCATCTTCCAAGATTTCTATTTGATGTCCACAGCATTTTGCTCTCTCTATTCTACTGTTTCCAAAATTTTACCTCAATGTGATTTCTACTTGCAATGTCATTGTAAATTGTGAGGATTTCTGACAGGAAGAAGGGTACCATCGTTGAATAGGACTACTCTGAAATGTATAGCATCATATATTTATTATATTTACAATAATAGGAAGAACCTTTCCTGTATATTGTACTTAAAAGTTTTCATAGAAATGTAATTGAAAAGTAATATTTCTTGTGTATGTTATACAGTAATGAAAAGATGTATCATTTCATTTTCAAAATTATCTTTTTCATAATAAAACCAAGCATGGATCTGTGATGGAAACTTCTAGTCTTTCTGTTATAAGACTACATGATAATTTAAAAATTGTTATGAATGTTGCTTCCATGCATCATATGGATCATATAGGTGAACGTACTTATAGAACTTTTTTACTGATAGGAACAAGGTTATATCAGAAGCTCTGTATGCATTATAGTCATGCCAATGGCCAATGCAGAGTAAATATGAACAGAGATTCCTTGCTCGGTAATGAATGGAATAATATATAAGTGATTCAGGGAATGTTGTCATTAAACAGTGAATTTGTGTAATAATTTTCTCAGTGAAGACATTATCTATATCATTCTATTCAAGGGTCTGAATTTCCAAGTTAAATGTTTAAAAATGTTCCAGGCCAAAATGTGAAAACAATATGGATTTAGCTGCAGTGTTAAACAGTTCCTTAATGAGCTGATTCACAAACAGTTAACACATTTCACAGAAAGCAATGTGACAACAGATTGCATGTACCTAGAAAACAAAATAATTCATGGGATTCCAGAAGTTAGATTCTTATGTAACATTTGAATGATTCATATTGTATTTTATTTCAGTTTAAATGATAAAAAGAGGAAAGAAGGAAGAAAGAGGAAAAGAAGAAGAAAGGGAGAAAAGAAAGGAAGGAAAGAAAAAGGAAGAAAAAAGAAGGAAGAAAGGAGAGAAAGAAGGAAGACAGAAAGAAAGGAAAAGCTCTAGTTCTTGGGAAAATAAAAATCTGTATTAGTCTTTGGTTCTTCATGTTTATAAAAAAGTAATATAGGTTGAATGAATATCTACTGTATTAGAACAAGTGGATTTGCAGATATTCAGTAATTTTTGTATACTCATAGAAAATATTATTTGGGTTAACTAAAGAGCCTGTCTGATTCAATTCTCTGCATAGTCTATTCAATCAGCACTTCACTTCTCCTCTACAGATATAACCTACTTACCCAAATGAAAACTAAGGACTCAAGTAAACGCTATTGTCCTCTGGAATTTAGAGGACAGTAGAATGATCCTATTTAGCCAGTACTTATGCAATATTGCACATTGCTGCAAGTAATTAATTCCATAAGAGTGCCAGATCTTTGTTTAATTTGCTCAAGACAATACCCTTGGAAATTTAGAATATACATAAGACTTACAATATAATAAAAAATTCTTGTGTGAATCAAAAAATAGTAAATAAGATTTAAAAATTATCAGTAAGCATTAGTGAAATAATCATATCTTAAAAGCAAAATAGCATGCCCCTTCATCTCTTATTATTTGGCTATATAAAGAATCACTTTAGAATTTACTGTAGCATACTATATTAACTATCATAATTAAGTACATATAGGTTTCAATACACCTGTTTGGATAAAAGTATCTCAGTTTTTTTTTTTTTTGACAGGGTCTCACTTTGTAGTTCAGACTGGCCTAGAGCTCACTATGTAGCCCAGGCAAGCCTGGAACTCAGCAATCCTCCTGCCTCTGCCTCCCGAGTGCTGGGATGACAGGCCTGAGACACCACGCCTGGCATTGTGGTATGTGGTATTGATTGCTAGTGGGTGTGAGTCACCACGCCCAGCATTGTATGTGGTTATCAGGGTTCGAACTCAGGACCTTGCACTTGCAAGGCAGGCACCAGAACCACTGAGCTAAATCCCTGGCCCATATCTCAGTGTATTGTAAAGATATTATTATATTATAGGAAATTTTTGAGTAACGTTAGTCAAAGAAAAATATTTTACTTTTTTTTACTTCATTAAAAAATCATGGTTCTGTTTGTGTTCTACTGAGAGTAATTTTCACTTTACTAATGTTTAAAAAAAAGGAGTTGATACTTAATAGCAGGGTAAGCATTGTTAATATAGTTAAATTGCAGAAAAGATAGAAACTGCCAAATATAGAGAAATATATTTTAAAATATAAGCAAATATACTGGTCTATATTTACATGTTCTAGTTGTAAGGAAAGCTTAAAGTCATAGACAATCTCAGCTCATGTGCATAACTTGTCTGCCTTCAAACTTCTCAGACATCATACCCCCTCAGACAGTTACTCTGACCCGTAGGGGGTCACTGCAAATGGGCGAGGCACCCCTGAGGCAGAAGGTAAGACCAGAGCTCCTTTATATAGACATTTAGCAGCTGGGCAGGTTCTGAAGAATTTCTTTATTCATCCAGAAGCGGACCAAAGGAAGTGGTCTACAGATGTAGGTAACAGCCAGGATGACATATTTCTACTCTTAACTGACAAATACACCTGCAATATAAAGTGAAATTTTAACTATTGAGAATTGGCTGACATCAGATCATTTTTTGTAAATTCATTTAAGTCATCATGTAGTATTTTGAGAATAAAAGTTTTTAATTTTTCAATCCAGAATCTCTATATTCCAAGTTACATGTTTGACATGACAAAATAAGGAAAGGTATGTGACTTATGACACCTATCCTTGGGTTTTACGGGGATCCATGCAGGCGTGGATACACTTGATGGCAGGTTTCACACACTACACTTCAGTAAACTCTTAACCTATACCTTTACGTCTTTGATGTTTTGTTCTAAATAGCTTTAAAACGTAGGACTTATTGTTTTTGGGTTGCTGCTCCATTTGCCATTTACCGTTTCAGGAAGTTTCTGGAACCTGAAGAAGAATGAAAATCCTTTTCCATGGCTTTGGAGCACAGAATGTCCTGAGCAGGAATGAAAAGGGTTCACTTCTAGTGTTTTCCTGCCCTCTCCATATTTATTAATATTTCACCCATGTCTGTTCTTCAGGCGTCAACCAGAGGATGCAGAAGCCCCGTGTCACCGACTTGACCGGGGCTGGGGAATCTCGCTCTTGCGTTTGTCCACTCTGGTTTGCTGTGTTCCCTCCTTACCAGGGAAGGCTTCCCTGCATAGGACTCAGAAGTAGCTGTACTAAACAGTAAGAAAAGAAAGTGCAATTTCAAATATGATGACTTTATATCCTAAAACACACACACAGAAATGACATAACCACAAAGCATACAGGAGTCTAATTTGTGAGCTGATTAATTGTTCATTAAAATTGAGGACACAAGGGATGCATTTGTAAGGATTTTCTTTTCTTTCTGAGCCGACAGGGGAGAAAGCTGAACCCTTTTCCTATGCAGAGTGTCACATCTCTTCCTCATCTCTCCAAAGAAACTCTCAGGCTGTATTTAAACTCCCTGTTCCTCCATCACATCTAATCTATTAAACACTGCTTAAGGGACTTTTCATTTTACATCTTTTTTTTTTTTCAAAAAAGGCACATTCATGTCTTTTCTCCAAGGAAGAAAGACCCTAATCTGCTCCCAAGAGAATAGGTTCTTCACCCTCAGAGTATGCTGTGAATGGAATATATCTAACATAACATCAGATGAGTTTTATTGCTCAGAAAAATGACAGGTCCCTTGAAATTAAGTTGACCTGATAACTCAACACTAGTAGAGCTGTAGGGTCTTTCTTTTCACTCAACTGAGTTATAGATGTCACCCTTTTCTACCAGGCAGAGTATATTGGAATTTTTATCTATGACTCCTTTCTAAACAGACAATACATTAAATGTCTCCTCCGTTATCATACACATCTGCAACATGTGTTCCTTTTCTGGCCGTGGTGAATTAGAAACATGAGTTCAGCACAGGGCTTTTTTTGTAAATAGATGTTTCTATTTTTTTATTTTGTTATTCTCAACAGTATTTCACACGAGACTTCCTTTCATTGTCTTCAATGCTAATGTGAGATAGCATAAAATATTATAGGAACCTTTTAAATGACACTTATTAGGAAATGTTCTTATATATAAAGTTTATGAGAATCTAAAATTTAAATGTTTAAACAAGTTGTTTTATCAAGTTCAACATCAAACTGACAATACCCTTTATAACAACAATTTTCCAAATGGAGAAATGTCATACCCTGAATGAGTATTATCCTTCATGCTGATAGGTGATATTAATGAAATAATTAAAAAGCCATAAGAGGAAAATGAAGAGTGTCAGAAGACACCAACAAGATGGAAAACAAAATATCACTAACATATTAATGTGGCTGCTAAAAAGTACCTTTCTTCAATCTCAAGGAGAAGGAAATTTCATTTGCAGAGTTATGTATATTTTCTTTGAAACTTTAGTACTAATCAACATAATCATGAATCATGGTTCCCACTCTTTGTCAAGATAAATATATAACTATATG
>PVIC010045582.1:0-14568 GCA_004025085.1 Thryonomys swinderianus
AGCAACCTCCCTTTACCAACAATCTTCCATGTAAAGCCCTCTGACCTCCCAGTGCTGAACAAATTATCTCATTAAATTGTCACTACACTTTGATGGACAGAACACTCCAGTGCAATATAGTGAAGTCATGGCTAAAGACCTTTCCTTAGGCCCAAAAGGACATCTAACATAGCAGAAAGATCTGGCTTGCTTAGAGCAGCAGCCTCACCAGGGATCCCGGGGAGTCTGGTGAAAAGTTTCTAAAGAGATCACAGAAAGTTAGCTCTCCTCTCAGCAGCCGGGACCCCTGCTGCTCCCTGATCTGCTCTGGGTCTGTCTGTCACACTTGAAGCAATGTGTGCAGGTATAGCAGGGGGTCTGCACAGTTGCATGGAAATGGCTCCCAGCTGGGCTAAGAGAAAGCCTGGAAGGAGCTGTGTCTAAAGCCACCCTGGTGAAGGGGTTGATGGGTATCCGCTGGGCTATTGAGTCTATGGTAGTGCAGGAGGCAAGCTCTTAGTACACACTCTTAGTCCATGCTGAGTTTCTTAGTACGTACTGTGTTGTGTGAGCACTGACTCTTACTAGCAGTACTGAAGATATCATAAAGGACACAAACTCAGAGGCACCGATACTCTAGGAAAACCCCTACAGAGCCTAGTGTACAGCTGGAAAACCAGACCCAGTGGTATTCCTCATTCCCAGGAGTGACTCTGAGGCCAGGACCCCACCGGCCTCTGCTTTCCGGGCGCGACACCGCCTGTCCCTTACTTGATCGGAATAGGCCTGCAGGCAGGGAAGACAGGCCCTAGGATGCACAGCGAACCCCTTTCCTCTTCTTGCTCACTGACACACGGGGGTGAACATGCTGGGTTCACCAGCCACATCTCACGCGTGACACAGCTGCACCAGGGAGGCTCCCACACAAGAGTTTTCATGACGCTGTTGTGGAAACAGGAAGTGCCTTTGTTCTTTATTCTCTTTTCCGCTGGGACACCTCTCAGCCGTGTCTCCAAAGGAGTGTGGTGCCCTGAACCACTGGCCCGCAGACGACGCTGTCTGTGGCTGTGACATTTTCCCGGTGGGTGAATCAAGCCAAGCAGGGTGTGACCGGCTCTCTCCCGTGGCAACTGACACACTCGCTCTGGACATGAGATGTCGGGATCTGGACGTGTGGACGCTGTGGAGGGAGGCTGGTCACGAGCCAGGGAGGGCACTGTGTGCGCGGCCCAGTGGCCGGGCCGTGGGGACGTCTGCCCTCCTCTGACTTTACCCTCCCACACCTTCGATGCCACAGGGCTGTGGGCAAAGCAGGCTGACAGCACCGTCTCCTTCAGACCTTCCTGGAACCATCAGGCGCCCCTCCCTGTCGGATGCAGGAAGGCGGTGACTGCCACCGGCCTCTCCACCCCTGCGCTTCCACTCCCCTTTACCTGGCCTTGCTGCTGAGGTTGCCCTGACCCCTGAAGGCCAGCGAGTCTGCTGGGTAGAGGCAGAGCTACGCCTTCCTGGTAACACGGAGGGCACCCTGGAGGCCCTGGGCACCCACCCAGCAGTCTCTGCTATAGTGCCCACATCTACCAGGCCAGAGGTGTGCCCCCAGAGCCAGTAGCCTTGGCCATCGGCCAGCAGGCCTCCACACCTCATGGGGTCCGTCCTCAGAATCTCGGGGGTCCTTCTGTGTCTATCAGGCACCCACAACTCTCTGCATCCTCAGAAGAGTCCAGGTGGCTGAGGACGGCTGGGAGCACTGCCGTCACCTCTAGTTCAGCTTTGTTTGCCTGCTGCTGAGCTCAGCTGCCCACCACCAGGACACACAGGCCCAGGGCCACCTCCGATGCCATCCAACTATTCGCCAGGCTGCCCCATCCAACTACTTCCACAGTGTGCTACCAGGTGACCAAGGGCGTGCTTCTATTTGTAGGAATGAAATACGCTCTTTCGCAGGCACAGAACCCATCTTTGGTGTGATCTTTCTGGTTGTCCTCTATTTTAAGGTTTTCTTCAGCCGTGCACTGACTTTCGGTGCTGGCTGCGGAGGTTAAGACAGGACAGAGTGCAAGGAGTGCTGTACCCGTGAGCCACACTGTGAGGATTTCAGCGATGAAGCCACAGCTCTGAGTGGCTGACCTCAGGGTACCCCCCACTGATCAGAGCCAGGGCGGGCAGAGCTGAGCAGCTCAGCATGCTCCACAGCCCCGTCCCCTCACACCAACCCGCTGCTTCTCCCAGAAACCGCACATCTTTATCAGTCCATGCATATATCACGCGAGGCTCTTATTCCTGGTGTGAAGCTGGCCCATGGACATATCACATCTTATTTCCTTCTTCCTTCCCCTCTTCTGGTTTGCAAGCCTCCTCTGTCCACGCGGAAGCCCCTGACCCTGGACAAAAACCTATCTGCACATTTTGTTTTATGCCCCCATCATAAGCGCACACAAGCGTGATCTCCTTAGAGCAAAAATGTAAATACTCATTTAAGATGCTCAGAACTGAGATTGTGTGAAGGAGCCCTTTTCGCAGAAAACTCTTCCACCTCTGCATAATACTGCCCCACATGAGTCCACTTCCATCATGGACAGTCAGTGACAGAAAAAGAGACACAAACACATCAGAGATGATATAATTCACAGATAACGTCTGGCTTTATAGAAATGAATGCTCGAGGATTTCTCGGGTCTGAAATATGTACAGTCTCAGGGCCTCTCATTGGAAATAATAATGCAGAATTATATATATGATATTATTATGAAAAGGAGCATTTATACAGAGCAAGAGAAGTAAATGCCTACAATTTCTTTCTTTCAGAAAGCCGACAAATGGCACAAAAACACAAACCGCAAAAAAATTACATGTTATCTTTGTTAATTAGCTGCTTGGTACTTTTAATCATGATTGTTCCCTATAATTTTGGGTTTTGTGCTCCCTGAAAGTATCCTCATTTGACACTGATTTTGTAATAACATTTTATAAAGCAAGAATAGGAAGATACTTCGCCTATTGTGCTTGGTTGAAGTCCTTGTGTTCATTTAAGAAAAAGTTATTTTCAGTGACAGTTGTGTTGGAAGTTTCATGTTAATTTTCTGAACTAATGTGAAGAATAACTCTTATTTATGAACCATCAAACAAGGAGTGATTTCTCAGAATTGTCCTTGGATGATGCACCACAAGTGCCATTTCTCCTTCAGCAGGCGCACACTTATGGAGGGAGCATCAGAGGGCCCTGTGGCTTCACAAACGCAATCCGTCTTCCTGCTCTCCTGCCACATAGCCGCCTGCATTTAAATATAAGGCCACAGGAGCACCCCAGAAGCCACCTTTACAGTGGCAGTATCAAAAATACCTTAATCATAAAAAATCACACTGGAAAGACAAATGTACACCCTTGTTCATAGCAGCTCAGCTCGTGATAGCTCAAGCTTGGAAACAACCCAAATGCCCATCAACTGGAAACTGGATAAAGAAGATGTATTTTTTTAATAAAATGGAGTATTATTCTGCCATAAAGAATGGCAAGATCGATCCATTTATGTGCAAATGGAGACACCTGGAGGATATACTAATAAGTGAAATCAATAGATCACAGATAGGCAAATACCAGATCTTCTTTTTGACATGAACTCGTATAGATGCAAATGAGCCCTAGAAAATATGACAGCTTTTATAGAGCAGGAAATTTCCATAGGAAATTTGGTGGGGGAATGTAATGAGGGAAAGGAATAAATATGATTCAGAAAGAAAATAAAAGAGTATGTATAAAGGGGGTGGGGAGGTGTGGGGAGGTAGGGATATGGGTAAAAATGAGAATTAACTTGTGTCATATACTGGTACAAATTTCCCAATGTTATATGTGATTGTGAGATGTATATAAATTGTACCAATAAAGAATTCAATTTAAAAAAATACTTTAATCATTAAATATATATGAGTGCTGATCCCATAATCATAATTCACTAAATGAAAAGCAAAAGCAATCACACTTTGATTTATGCTATCAGATTACAAAAAATCCTCTGGAATGATTTAAACCTCCTTTCATCAAAGGGTCAGTGACACAGAAGTAACTTGATGTAGACGAAACTGACAGTCCTGATACATCACTGCTTCCCACACGTCATGGAAGCATGATCACGGGAAGCATCATAAAGGTGAGAAGCTTCACGACTCCTGTTTGTACAGGGAGAGCCCAGGAAGGGCTTTTTGGCAACCGATACACTCAAGTCGTGTCCCTGCCAGGAGGACTCTCTCCCTCCTGGTTTTCGTGAACTGGTTTTATAAGACACAATCCACAGAGAGAAAGACACAGAAGATGGCTGTGTGTTCATAAAGTTCAACATCTGGGGCACAGGGCACCGGCAGGATCTTAGAACTTGGAAAAACAGAAAGTCTGGCAGGAAATGGACGGGAGAGGACACAGACCTCAGGACAGTGAGTTACTCGCCCATCACGGGAAATGGGGCATCTCCACCCACTCAGTGGCCTGTCCTAGGGCTTCTGGCTGGGACTTTCACACCCCAGACTCAAGTGACCCAAGAGTCCTGTGTGTGTGTGTGTGTGTGTGTGTGTGTGTGTGTACATGTGACTCACTGTAATACACACAACCCCCAGAATCCTTCTAACTGCATCACACTCAGACTTTTAATGAAGTAAAGTCACATTGTTACCATGGAGCACTTCCTGTTGAAATCATATTTTCCTTGACCTGAAGGTATCCTTTAACTCATGTAGGCAAATGTGGCAGATTACATTTCAGTGAAAGGTGAGATAAATGGCACGACACATCTTGTTTTAGTTAAAATGAATTTTGTGATATCTGAATGGTATATATTGTCATTAATCTCAATTTGTAAAGATTCATATTAAATTATGAAAATATGTTGAACATTTGTATTATTTAAAAAATTATATCATCATGTCGTGCACTCGCTACATTTCACCTTATGATCGTCACGATCTCCTAAGACATCTGCTTCCCTTCAAGTGAGAGTTTTGCACTGTGGGAGTCGGGGCTGGTCGTCTCCACGGCAACGCCATCTTGGTCTGGTTGGATATGCATGTGTGGGACTCGTCTCGAGAGGAAGAGTTTTCCTCAAGAAATGATTACGATGCTGTTTTGTACTTTGAGATTAAATCCACTCGTAGAAGACAAGCTGAGGAAGTCAGTGGCTGATGTGCACTGCGGACATAGAGAGGATCTTCCAGTTCCCGTGTGTTCACCTGGAGTGCTGTGCTCTTGACAGTCCTTGATCTGCCTGCGTCCTCATGCGGTTGTCATGTGCTCCGAGCAGGGTTCTCTGCGTAATCCCCAGACTCTTCCTCTGACGCTTACACAGCTCTTCAGCTCAGCACATCAGTCATCCCCTCCTACCTATATAGAACCAATGGTTGGAACTTTTTTTGCCTTTTGGTCCTCCATTCTAAATCCTTCTATTAGAATTTCAACTCCTTACGTCTACTGGTTATTCCTTCTACCTTGTCACTGGCTTTGTTGTAAGTGAGCTCTACGCAAGGGAAATATTGGCATAAAGTTTGAATACCTAGCCTACCTATAAAATCTAAGTATTCACCTGACTTCAATACATTATGAACTTTTCTGTTGGACAGAAAAGTCATGGTAGTGCTATCAGTCATGGTAGTGCTATCAGTCATGGTAGTGCTATCAGTCATGGTAGTGCTCATCATGCTGCTGCACATGGACAACTGCCTGCACAGAAGGCTTATCTACCCAACATGTAAACACTGCAGAGCAAAGTCATGATTATTCATTGCATGTAGACTTTATTTAGAAAAGCTGTGAAAATCAAGGAATCATCCAAAACAATATCACCGTCATATTAACAATATCACTGACTGCACTGTGTATACACAGACAAAAGCACACATGTGTATGTTTATGTTGGTGTTTTCCCATCTTTTTCAATGATTTTATGGGGTTGATAATTTATATTAATTTTTATATAGAGCTTAGTAATGTAATGGAACCCGATACACAGCCATGTAACAGGGAACCATGAGAGATGTGCATGATCCAGGTGTTTCTGACCTCAGTGCTGTGTCCACACGATAAACCATGGCCTTTGCCTCCTAGGGACTTTTCTTTCACTAAGAAGTTAATACCCTTCAGTTAGAGTTTTTACTCTGATTTAAAAAGAAAAGAAAAAAAAAAAAACACAAGATTCAGATTCCCACCCATGTTGTGAAATCTATAGAATATGCTCATTATGAAAGCTCTTCCAGATTTTAACAGACAAAAGGCAGCTGCTTTGGCTTCTTTTTCAGAAATCCTTCTCATTACTGATTTTATTTGCACAACTTTAGCTCTAAGTTGCTGAAACAAAATTCTGTCAGTAGTTCTGTATAGATTATATATATATAGATAGATAATATGTATATCTATCTATATAGATATATATAAAACAATGTATAAATATATAAAACAATTCCCAGTGAGATCTAACTTCTTCTTAGGTAATTTGATGCTTGACAAATTGCAAAGACATATATAAAAAACATTTCAAAAATTCTAGTGCTTTCTTCAACAGTCCAAGCTGTTGCTTTTACTGATTGCATCAGGATGAGGAAAATGAAAATTTTGATACTACGGAGAAGTTTGTTAACTTATCCATATGGTTTAAATCACAGTTTCTGTTGTGTTTTCAATGAAAAATAGACTCAAAACTCTCATCAAATTTGGGGCTCTAGTCACAAAGATAACACACCTGAGGGTCATCAAGATACCCAATGCTGTAAAAATCTTAAAGTATATGAATGCTACAGTGAATTCATAAAAATACAGTGTATTCAAGAATATCTCCACTTGAATATTACACTTTACAGAGTAAAACTGACTCATTTTCTTTTTTTTTTTTTTTTGAAACAGGGTCTCGCTTTGTAGTTCAGGCTGGCTCTGAGCTCACTATGTAGCCCAGGCAAGCCTCGAACTCAGCAGTCCTCCTGCCTCTGCCTCCCGAGTGCTGGGATGACAGTCGTGAGCCACCACTTCCGGCGCGTTCTTTCTTACAATAGTTAAAACTCAGTGTGCTGACCAGCTTGAAGTGTTGCCTGTTCTCCGTTAAAAGTCCCAGTCGTATCATATCCATTGGCTTTCTTGTGTAGATAGGGACAATTAACTTTCCAAAAGACGCCTCACTTAACATCCTCCTAGATCAAGTTGCCACAGAGAGGTGTCTGGGAGCCCTTTCCTGAGACATCACACCATCACCACTCAGAACACTTCAGAAATGTCGGCCCCGCTCAACCTCGGGCCACCTGCGCATTTCTGCAGAAAGAGCATGAAAACACCACGTCAGCTTCCTAAACGTGCAGTGAAGGAATATGAATAACTTTCAAGCTCTTTAAATAATTTCTGTATCTAACTTAAAACTAAATTATGCTACTCTGTAGATTTTTAAAGCAAGAGATAGGAGTGGTTTATTGAGTCGTTATCAGTCCTTTTCTCTTCAAACTGGATTTCCATGGTGTCAGCGTCAGTGTCAATCAATATCTTTGGGTACATTTCTGATGATAAAAAGTTTCTTTCTCTCAACGTTAAGTAGTAGTGCAGTAGAATTAAGATGCAAGATTATACACTGTTTTCCTATTAAATATAACTAATATTTAATATTCTTATTAAATACAATTAATATTTAGCATTCCTATTAAATATAACTCAGCCAAGTATTGCTCTATTTATTAAATTAATGCTAAGTGTGTGGTCCACAGAATCCCCCAAGTATCCCTTTTAAATGACTCAATTTCTTATGGGAGAGGTTTAAATAAACTAAATATCATAGAAACACTGTATTGCAGCTCACAGGTGGGATTTCCCTCCTCCCTCCGCAGTGACTCAGCCATGCACGGGTCCCACCAGCCGCTAAGCCGAGTCCTGGCTGGACAAAGCTGGACCTGGCTGTCCGCTCTTCCCAGGATGTCAGCTTCGGGATCTCGAGCCCAGAGTCAGTGCGCCACGTTCCTGTGGCCACAGAGTTAGTCCTGGAACGATCAAATCAATGCAAAGCCCGGGATTTCTTTGGCCTCTGAGGAATAAGTGTCCTCTCTTCTACCGTCACTGACCAGAGAAACGGGCTGAAGGTGTAGACATGAGTCACAAACATCTATGTCCCTGTTAGCAGTGTGTGTGTGTGTGTGTGTGTGTATAAACACAGGTGTTTGGGCATGAACACCAATTTGTTTGTCTGTCTAGGCATCTCTATTTCTATCTACACATTTACACAAAAGGTCAGAAAGAGGATAAAAGGACCAGTGGACGGAATACATGATGACTTGCAGTCACTGCCACTGGGCGGGCGAGGGCTGCAGAGGCCCCTCTGCGTCTCTTGCTTCTCGATGTCAGAGTCACCCAGAGAAATCCTGAACACACAAGTGTGGGTCGTAAGGAGGCTTCAGTTATACAGAGAAAAGATGGCGCAAGATTAGCTCTGATCACCTGCTGGACTCCCGGCCAGCAGCTGCCCACAGTGGCCAGGAGCACGCAGGGCAAGTGGACTGAGACCAGCCTCTCTGCTCCACTGGGTGGACTCCACCTTCCACGGCGCATGTGAAATGCCGGACGCTGCAAGCAGCTTTTTAGCTGAACCCAAAAGGTTCACTGAGCCTGAAATAAGGAGAGATACCGCCCCCCAGGGGAGGAACTGGGACTGGCTCCGTGCGCTCTTCACCCCTCCAGAGGGGAGTCTCCCGGCCTGAAAATCCAGCAGGACGCAGTGGAGCAGGACTCCGTCAACCACGGTTCTCTCTGTGTAGAAAGAAAACCTTCCACGGCGTCCAGACACGAGCACAGTGACAGAATTTAACATTTGGCTGTTCTAGGAGCCCAGAGATCTTGTAAAGCACTGTACATATCATTGGAAACTGTCAGTTCATTTTGAAACAAGGCACTTCAGGGTGGCTTTCAGTACGCATCTTGCTTTCCGTTTCAGCCAACTTCAGGACCAATCTCCAGCCCTACCTGTGGTACAGCCATCTTCCTTACTGACTCTTACCTTTGCCTTTCATCAGGGTGTACCTACTTTGATCTTTTATAATACTGAAATCCTACCACCTTCTAAGGCCATGGCAAGAAGCACACTGGAGGAGATCAGAAGTTTGTTTGTTTGGTTTGTCACTTCATTTCAAAACCATTGCCTTACTGTTGGGCTTTCTCTTGTAGAAACTCCCTCCCGTGAAGGAAGAAACCTTTCCGCAAAATGAACAGTCAGGTCTTAGCTTCATACATGGGGTGGAGACCTTTATGTCATGTGACTCCAGCACATAATTTGTATTCTCAGATAGATAAGGATTCGGTCAGGATCTCAGAGTAGCACGTGCTTCGGACACGCTGGCTACATGCCTCGGCTGTGCAAGTCCAGTCAGTGTCTTGAGGGGCGAAGTTGACTAACTCCAAATAAGATGCTCTGAGCGCAGCACCGTTATCTGTGATGTCGGGTGGCAAATCTAAGCCAAGCTCCACTGGAGGAGGATGTGGTGCCAAAATCAAGCTCTTGCTCTTCCTCTGCCTTCTTGCTGTTCCTGGGAAGCCCAGCCATCCACTGTGCTCATTTCCATCAGTTTTCCGGGCACAAACATGAAAGCAGAGTCTCAGGTTCTGCTTCCGCTGTGAAGTGTAGGAATGAGGTACGTGAACCCCACGTCTCCAGCTTCCTCTGCACTATGATCTCCTCGCCCTTGGGCTGCATCTCTTCTGCATCCCAGCTCCAAGCTCCTTCCCCACCAGCCCTTTGCCGTTTATTCCACTGTGACTTTTGCGATTCTGTCCCTCTTTGACTCCTCGGCATTCAAACTACAAATTTTTATCCTATAAAAATGGTATCTCTCTGCATCAAATATGTACTTATGTGCAAACCCATCCCCTGTCCTGCTCTGAGTCACCTTAACGGATCTCCTTGCCTTCAGAAGGCACCAGATTAACTGGAAACAGAAAGGAAAAGAGGAACACGTGGTGAGCTTACCTTCCCCTCCGCTTCCCTGCAGGGCGACATCATGGCCTGGTTCCCACGCTACCCACCCGTGTGGCACAGGTACTACCTGGCCGCCTCCCGGCCTGACCTCCAGCAGCACTGCCTGCTCCTCTTTGACCAACCTCTGTCTACTCTCAAAAGCAGGAGCTTTGGCACCACTAGGGAGCTTTGCCAGCACTGAGCTCACCCTTCTGCTCTTTTCCTACCTGAGTTTCCAGGTTATTGTTTCAACTTGCAATTACTTTTAATATGTGGAATGGTTCTGTCATTTTACTAGCTGTGCTTTGATGATAAAGTACCTAATGAGGAAACTTAGACATATAAAAAGTTAACGGTTAAGCATCATCTTGGTATATCTTCAAATATCCACAATAATCCTGTTTTCAGAATGTCCACACTGACTATTTTACTCAGACCTGGCTGGTTTCCATGCCTACAGGACTCTCTGTAAAGTCTGGAATAACATCAAAAATTAATTTCTGCAATTATTCATGAAGCTCTGATTAAGACCTAAATTCAAATGTTATGTAATGATTCCAGAATGCCAGAATTTTTGCTAGAAGTAAACCAATCACATTTAGTTCCCTGTAACCATAGACCGCTGCTTTTGTATACACCTCCAGGGTCCTTAAAGAAATAAAATTTAATAGTATTGCTTCTGTCCTGTGTTCTTCAACACATGTTCTTCAACACATTTCCTTCAACCTGAGGAGGAAAGAGAATCCTGAAAGATTCTTCAGGGTGTCCTTGAGTAAAAAAGAGTGCAACTCTGCAGGTCTTGTAGAATTTCCAAGAAATAAGCCTAGAGCACTTAACTGTTATCAAACCAAGAAAACAATTTGTTCAGTGACTTTAATTCAATTAAGTATGCTATTGGGAGGCTCCATCATTTACTCTTTGATGAAAAAAGTAGCACCAATCCACACACGAAGGCGAGAGTGTCATATCGGGAAACCCCTGAAAGGAACCAAGAAGTGGAAAAAGTCTTTAGAGCAAAGATAATACCAAGGCAGTGAGTCACCTGCTTTGGTTTTATTTTTATAGCAAAAAGTGGTAAAAGAAGCACCTTTACTTTGCTACATTTGTATGAAGGCGTTTACCTTTAACCGCAGCAAAGGAGGAGCATTTATACATCCTACTGTTGACTGTGTTAGTCTGCGAGAGCCGCTGTGAAGATCCCTCTCCCAGTTCTAAAGAAGACAGGTCTGAGAGCCGACAGCTGGAAGGCTGGATCCCCGGAGCCTCCACTAGGTCTCCAGGGTTCGGATTTCGCCCAAAGAAAGTTAGGGAAACAGCCCACATCTAAACTCTCACAGGTTCCTCTCAGCAGAAGCACAGAGGTTGAAAGTTCATTTGGTTCTAAGGAGGGAAGGAAGTGAAAATTCAGAGAAAAATCAAGAAAGAGTAGATAAAAAGGAGACCCTTTCCTGCCACATTATACTCTGGTACATATCAAGATGGCCTTTTTCCACATTCGTGTGGACTCTTTGGTCAAGAAAAAAATCTGTCCCTTTTCACGCCGTTGCCTCCGAGGCATTCTTCGGGAACTAACCGTCAAGACGCGGCGCTCCGCGGGAAGCCTCTGCCCGCCGGGTGTGCGTCCGAGCAGCGTCGTGTCCCCGGCCCCGGAACGGCCCCGCTGTCCCGGGCTCAGTTTCCTCCCCTCCGCCGGCCGGGTGCTCGCGGATAAATGGACCGGCCGATTCGTCTTCACGTCTATAACGTTCAGCGTGACGTCTCACTGGCTTTCATGTCACCGACGGCCTGGACTGAGCCGGTGTTGCGCGGCGCGCTGCGGGCCCCGTGCGCACGGCCCCGGCTCTACCGGACAGAGTAGCGAAAGAATCGGGGAAGAAGCCCGCACTGCCACGCTAGCAGCGGGCCACGCCAGGCCCCAGAAGAGGATGAGCCCGCCTTCCTCTCCTGTGCACGGGCAGACGTGGAGAGAAGCCCTCGCCCCTTTGGGCAAGCACTTCCTCCTAGCCTTAGCCGGCTTTGTAGAAAAGTCATGGTGACTCCACATCTAAGCGCCCTGTGGAGTCCCTCTGAGACACCACAGGTCCTCAAAGCTCAGCGCGGAGCAGACATGCGTCTCCAGCCGCTTTTATCCCAAGCAGGGCGCACGACCGTCTCTCAGGCTGAAGTCGCTGACCGTGAACTGGCTTCCACTCGAAGGAGGCCGACGTGAACGGGCTCAGGCGCGGCCTCTCTCACTCCAAGCGCGCAGGCTTTGCGGGGGAGCCCTCAGGGCCAGCCCGGGTCCCAGGCCCTTCTGGGAGCCACGAGAGGAGCCCCCGGCCTGTACCCCTGGGACAAACTTTAGGACCCAGTAGTTTTCTACCAGATGTTTACGCTGGGGCTCGTCAGACCCCTCTGCGAATTACCAGAGAGAGTTCTGTAGTTTGACTACTCAACGGTGCTCACCTTTGAAATCTACATCTTTTCAGACTCGCTCAAACCCACCTTCAATTTTCTGAAATCTCATCCCTCTGTCATTTGCGACCTCCCATCTCCCTGTGATTCAGATTAAAGGCTGTTTATTAGAAGATACATGTGAATTATTTGACTTCGACGCTATTTATCAGTCACTTATTACATGCTGGAGTGCATAAAATTCCAGCTCTCACAGAATTAAATCCAAGCAAATAAAAGTTAAATCAAATAGTGGATGTAAATATTTTGAAGCATAGAGCTGTCGGTGATGAGCATTTTAAAAGGCTATCACAGAAAAACTCAAAGCGAGGCAAATCCCTTCAGGCCCTCTCACATCGGCCACGGCTCAGATACATACACGAGAGATTTTTTTCAGCATTTTCCAAAGCCTCTCACTGCTTTCTTTAGAAGAGTACTTGGAGGAATGTTTAATACGATACCTTAAAATCCTAAGTGCACAGTAACTATAAATTCATCTTAATTATATTATACAGCAAATTTTTCGTTTTAATTAACATTAGGCCCTTCCACATTTTCTATATAAATAGTAAGGAAAATATATTTAAAGTATTCTTTTTCCACTTTTGCAGTTTCTTTTACTTCCGTTTTCATTCAGCAAGAAATTTTGGAAAAATCTCTTTGCTCATGTGCTTGTCAATGATTTTACTAATATCATCTAAGATAGAACTAAATTTTGTTGAAAATAGATTACAATCATTTTCATAGTATTTGCCTCTTCTTTTGAAAGTCTAAACCAAAAATCTGTTCAAATTAAACAGTAGGTAAGCTATCCGTATTGTGCAGATAGATACTACCTAAATTTGCCAATTTTTGGCTCTTGTGTAGTCTCCAAAATAACAATTTTTGGATGTTTACATATTTTTCTTCTGCTGGAACCTCAGAGGAAAATTCTGAAATAAGATTCTCTTCACCATGATTCTTTTCAGAACAAGTTTTTTAAAACTTATTTTCTCTTTGTTCTTTTTGTTTTATTTCTTATAAAGCTTGCACAATATAAAAATAAAATTTAGCAAGGAAACTTTTGCAGTTTGATAGGCAATCTGTGACTAAGAAAAACAAGCAAAATAATAGTACTAGTGTAATAAAGAAGAATCACATAGGAGCAGAAAAAAAAACTACATTCTGCATTAAACATACTGATCTGGGGAAAATAATGAGGAATTCACGTATACTGACCATTCGTTAAGTTCCAGGCACTCCTCAAACACCCACAATGTATGTACACCCATACTTGGTTTGGAGAATTTAAATATTTTTCTAAGGTTATACAGTCATAGTCAGAAAGCTAAAAATTGAAATGAGGTAAATCATATTCCAAATAAAGCCCACTGACTTCGGCCACCACCTTGAGAGGGTGGAGAACAGGATGGTGCAGCCCACTAACCCACTGCCGCCAGGGAGAGGGCAAACATCGGCTCAGGGACTTGTGGATGTCGTTGGAATTTATGTATTAAAAGCCCCAAACATGGTGCTTAGAATACAACCCAAATAGTCACCTGAAGAATCTTCCAGCATAAAGCATTCTTTTTTAGAGATTTTTTTTTTCAATAAATTTTCTTTTATCCCATGCCCGAGCCTGCCGGCAGTCGGACAGCACCTGAGTTGGGGGGTGAGAGGCGGGTCGCCGGCCGGGGGAGACGCCCGTGGAAGCCGGCGGGGCCGGGCGAGCAGATCTTCGGCCCGCAGAAGGCGCTGCGCTCCCGGCTCCGCGGTCCCTCGATAGGTCAGTCGAGGGTCCCGGTAACGCGGGCGCGCAGCGCCACCTGCTGGGCACTGTTCGCACCTTTTCCGTGGGCTCGAGATTTTCTTTTTCTTTGAAACAACTTCGTATTTGAAAAAGGTTAAGCAAGTAGGTATCGTAATATTATTTTTAAACATGTAAATTAGAACCTCAACACCTTAATTGTAAAACACCCATTCATGGATGACGTTTTTTTAAATTTTTCTTTAATCTTTTCTTCCTTATTGAGTTTATTGGTACATTTTAGGAATAAATTGAGATCACATTCCTCATTGAGAATGTCCACCTGTATGTAATATAGCTTGATTCTTAGCTTTTCCTGTTTCCCCCGCCCTCCCTACAACCCCTCCACCTCCTATATGCATAGGCTTTCTTCCTTTTTTTTTTTTTTTTTTTTTTTTTTTTTTTTTTTTTTTT
>PVIC010045583.1:0-14553 GCA_004025085.1 Thryonomys swinderianus
GAGGGGAAGGAATAAATATGATACAGAAAGAAAATAAAAGAGCATGTATAAAGGGGGGAGGAGGGGGGAGTGGGTAGGGATATGGGTAAAAATGAGAATTAACTTGTGGCATATACTGGTACAAATTTCCCAATGTTATATGTGATTTTGAGATGTATATAAATTGTACCAATAAAGAATTCAATTAAAAAAAACTAAGTCTCTTCCTGTCCCTTCTCTCCCAAGGCAGGTTTTCTGTCATTGGAGGGCTAAATCCTTTCTTATTATCAGAGAAAGGCAAGGACATAGAGGGTGGTAAAAACCAAAGGAAACTGGACAACTCAGGAAGCTTTCTCACCTTACAAGCCCTGGGAAGAGTTTTCTAATGTCTTCCACCATGTGGGAGGAGGGGACAGAAGCACATGACCTTTGTATTTTCCCCAGTTTGTAAGAGACCCCTAGGTCTGCTTCAGACTTATCTCCCTCTTTCTTCTTTTCCTCATTTTCAATCACTCATTGTGGGGAGGAGCCAATAAAGAGGAGCTAGAGGTCCTGTTATTACCAGTCACAGAACAGATCATTTGTTTTCCATTTGTGCAGCCTAGAGTTCAGTATCTCTTTTTCTCCTTGTGTTTATTTTTTTTCTAAGATCCTTTGCTCAGGTTTTGAGCTCTTGGAAAAAGTTGCTATTGGGAATTTAGCCTCTTATTTGGGTGGCTGCCTGTACTAGTGTACCTCTACTCATGCTCTGAGTCTTACCTGAGCTTTTCCCCTAGCTGGGCTTTTATTTTCCTATATCCTTAGTGAGTTACTTTCCCAGTGAGACTGTTTCAGCTTGGTTCATCTTTGTGCCATATTTGTTGGCCATTTTGGTTCATCATGTGAGTTAGTCACGAGTCAGTCATGTGGGTTCACCTCGTTGGCCACATGGATTCAGCCACATTTGTTAGTCATTTTAGTTGGTCATTGAAGCTCTACCATGCTTGTTTCCCATCTTCTTTCTTTATTCAGCTGTCCTTATGGTCACAGAAAATCTCATCCTTATAGCTAGGAACTACAACTTTGATGTTAGGGAACATGTGGGCCTCCTTCTTCCTCTCTTTTGAACCAGACTGGATTTCCTCTTCGTTTCTCTTAACAAAAATCAAGATAGTTAGAAATATATATGTGACACCCTGAGCAGAGCAAAACAACAGCCAGTAAAACTCAACTCACGTGGGTGTGGGTATGCAATAGCAAATACAGTCTTATTCTTATAACTTTCTATGTAATTTTTTTTAAAAGAGCCATGATTGGGTCAAAGGTAACCCCAGTCAAACCTTTACTCCAACTTTAACATGTCACTTGGAAGGTCAAATATTCAGTCATGAATTTTTACCTGTCCCATAGTGTCCTTCTCTCTTACTATAAGATATTTTCTAGTAAAATTGGGAACAATTCTCCACTTGTGAAATTAAAGAAATGCTATTCCAGTATAACATCCCAGAACTTATGGGGTACAATGAAAACAGTACTATGTGGAAAGTCAGAAAAACAGAATGTACTCAGAATCTATAACTTAGGGATGCACTTCGAAGTTCCAGGAAAACAAGAACAGTCCAAACTGAAAGCTAATACAATGAAGAAAATTATAAAGATAGGAGAAGAAATGAATGAGACTGAGACTAAAGAGTACAAAGAATCAAAGAATCAGAGTCAATTTTCTGAAATATTAAACAAAATAGAGAAAACTTTGTCCAGCCTTACCAAAATAAGGATATAAAAGAGCCAAATCCATGCAATTAAGAGTGAAAAAGTTGAAATCACAACAGATTCTGCTGAAATCCAGAAGATTATTTGGTAACTTCTTTGAAAATCTCCATTCCAATAAAATAGAAAATGCAGAGGTAATGAATATATATGTATCAAAGCTGAACTATGAAGATATAAAAGTATAAAATTTCTGAATAAGCTAATATTAGTCACTGAAATCAAAGAAGTAATAAAAATGAAAACCACTAACACCTAGGAAAAGCCCAGGTCCTGACAGATTCACTACTGAATTCTACCAGAATTTTAGAGAAGCTTTAATCCCAATACTCCTCATCCACTTCAATGAGATTTGTAGGGAACCTGTATTCCCAAACTCATTACTGGAAGCATATATTACTCTGATTCCAAAACTAGAAAAAGACCTAAAGTGAAAGGAAAAACTACAGAACAGTCTCTTAAGTGAACACAGATGCAAAAACCCTCAAAAGATATTCACAAACAGAATGTAGCAAATCATTTAAATGATCATATATTGTGACCAGGTAGGATTCAGCCCAGAAATGCAGCAATGGCTTACCAATCAAAACCATAGAAACAAAAGAAAGGAAAAAAAATAATCTCAATAGATGCAAAAAAAAAAAAAAGCATTAGAGAAAATTAACATCCATTTATGATAAAAACCCTGGTGAAAATAGAAGTAGAAGGTCTTTATCTCAATCTGATAAAAACCACCTCTGAAACATCAAATGCCACATCATATTAAATGGACAAAACCTGAAAGCATTCAGTCTAAAATCAGGAACAAGACAAGGATATCTACTATCACCTATCACCAATTCTGTTTAATGTAGCTCTTGAATCATTAGCTACGGTGATAAAAGAAAAAAGTAAAAGAAGTATAGATAGGAAAGAAAAAAATAAATTATCATAATTTGTTGATGACATGATCAACTACAATGAGGATCCCCCCAAAATATGGTAAAAGACTCCTAGAACTAATGTGCAAATTTTATGATGTAGCAGAGCATAAATTCAATACTCAAAGATCAACAGCATTCATGTACAACAATAACAAACTCACTGAGTGGGTAATCAGGGAAATAATACTTATAAAGACAGCATCAGGGAAAATGAAATACTTAGGAATCAACCTAACTAAGGAAATGAAAGACATGAACAGTAGAAATAGTACTCTGAAAAATAACATTGATGAGGGCATCAGAAAATGTAAGGATATATCTTGGTTCTGGATAGCTAGGGCCAATACAGTAAAAATCCCCTTACCTCCAAAACTATTATATACATAATCCCAATCAAAACACCAGTAATATTTCTCACAAAGCTGGCAAAAACAATCATAAAATTCTTATGGAAGCAAAAGAGGCCTAGAATAGCAAAAGCAATACTGTGCAATGAAGACAAAGGTCTAGACAAAGACTTTCTGAACAAAATCCTCATGGCACAATAATAGTATGAAGATTCAACAGCTGAGACCACACCAAATTAAAAAAGATTTTGCACAGCAAATGTAACCAGTAACAGAGTGAAGATACAGCCTACCAAGTGGGGAAAAGATTTGGCAGCTAGTCCTCAAAGGTCTAATATTTAGAATTTATAAAGAATTTAAAAAAAAAAAACTAGCGCTGGAGATTTAGCACAGTGGTTCCATGCTTGCCTGGCAAGTGTAAGGTCCCTGGTTCAATTCCCGGTAAGCACATAACAGCAATACTGGGCGTGGTGATTCACGCCCACCAGCAATCAGTACCACATACCACAGTCCCAGGAGTAGTGGCTCACGTCTGTAATCCCAGCACTCGGGAGGCAGAGGCAGGAGGATTGCTGAGTTGGAGGTTTGCCTGGGCTATATAGTGAGTTCAGGGCCAGCCTGAACTACAAAGTGAGACCTTGTCTCTTAAAAAAAAAAAAAAAAAAAAAAAAAAAAAAAATTAGACCCCTACAATTTAAAGATCAAATTTAAAAAAAAAAAATGAGCATCTGAAATGAAAACACTTCTCAAATAAAGAAATACAAATAGCTTATAATTACATGGAAAAAATGTTTAACATTGCTAGCCATATAAGAATGCAAATTAAAACAACGCTGTGATTCCTTCTCACCCCAGAAATAATAGCTACCATCAAGAAATCAACCAGTAAAAAATGCTGGTGAGGCTGTGAGGAGAAAGGAAAATTTTTCCATTGTTTGTGAGGTTTCATTCCTCAAAATGAACTTTCCTCAAAGAACAAAAAGTAGAAATTCCATTTTGCCCAAATTTTCCTGTTTTAGCAATCTTACCCAAAAAGTTAAAGGCATCATGTCATGGTAATGTGTGCCTACTTATGTTTTCAGCAGTGCAATTCAGGATAACTAAATAGTGGAAAGAGCCTATATACCTATCAATACATGAATGAACTAAACTGTGGCATTTCTACACAATGGAGTACCACTCTGCCAGAAAAAAGATAAGTAATTTGTAGAGAAACGAATGTACTTTGAGACCATTATGTTAAAGTGAAACTCAGACACACATACTTAAATATAATATAGTTTCTCTTATATGAAACTTTTCATATGTAAAGTACAAAATAAAAGATACATAATTGGAAAAAAGAGATAGAAAGGAAAAATAAGGTATTTACAATCTATTGCAGAAGGTGTGCCTAAAACATGTACCTAATCTGACTACAACTGCCTTACAGGTTTTATTTGTTCTTTGACCTATTAGCTTGGCTTTCAATCTGTGTATATAACTGTTAAATTTATAGCTTCTTATAGATAAGTGATGCTGGGAAAAGGGGGGCTGAAGTGGAGGAGGGGAGAAAAGAATTAATGTGCTATGTAGGGCCGGGGATTTAGCTCAGCGGTTCCAGCATCTGCCTTGGAAGCTCAATGCCAGGCATGGTGACTAATGCCCACCAGCAATCAGTACCACACAATGCAGTGCTAGGTGGGATGGCTCATGCCTATAACCCCAGCATTTGCGAGGCAGAGGCAGCAGGATTGCTGTGAGTTCAAGGCTTCCCTGGGCTCCATAGTAAGCTGAGGGCCAGCCTGAACCACAAAACAAGACCCTGTCTCTTAGGAATGCCAAAGCCTGCACTGGAGATGAGTGTATGGGGTATGCTTTAACGTCTTGAACTCTGCTTTCCTTGAAATAGACATAGGCATTTCTGGGCAGTTTTCACTTGGAAAACAAGTCCCCTACAGGTCAAATCTGCATGTCTGTCTTTTGATGCATGGAACAGACTTTCATGTCTTTGTCACTTAGCTTCTGTCACTCCATCTATCCAGGATCACCAGTGTTAGCATTGCTTCTTGGTATTAACACTGACAGATTTGCATCCTGGGAGACACCACCATCTCAAGCACACTGGATGTTTACCTTGTATGCTTGGGATCATTTACAAAACTGTCAAAGTCCACATCTTTTAAAATTAATTTCTAATGTTCCCTTCTTGAATTGTTTTGATTATGATCTCTATCTCCTTCGAATCATTATGATGTGCTTCATTGCAACTTTTTTGAATGCTTTTCATGCAAAAGCTCTCTATCTTTTCATTTATGTCTCTAATTCCAACAATTTTGGTGGCTGTTTTAGACTGTGTACTCTATAATAAATAAAGACAATTCGACTTCCTTAATTTATAGTACTATTTCCATGTTATATTAGTTTTTTTTCTGACCAAACTGAATTAAGTTTTTGGGGAAGAAACATAAAAAGCCTCAAAAAGATAGAAAACTTAATAGGATGAAAAGGTATATGTAAAAATACTTAATTTAGGGCTGGAGATCTGGCTCAGTGGTTCCTGCGCCTGCCTCACAAATGCAAGGTCCTGGGTTTAATCCCTGGTAACCACATACAGTGCTGGGTGTGGTTACCCAGTAACTACATACAATGGTGGGCCTGGTGACTCATGCCCACCAGCCATCAGTACCACATACCACAGTGCCGGGTGTGGTGGCTCACGCCTGTAATCCCAGCATTTGGGAGGCAGAGGCAGGATTGCTGAGTTTGAGGCTTGCCTGGGCTGCACAGTGAGCTCAGGGCCAGCCTGAACTACAAAGTGAGATCCTGTCTCAAAAAAACAAAGAAACAAAACTTAATTTACTTGTGCCAAGTGATGGGATGTATGCCTGTTATCCCAGCTCTCTCTAGGCTTAGGCAACAGGATTGCAAGTCTGACCCTAGCCTGAACATTTTTGTGTTTTAGCAAGACCCCGCCTCAGAAATGGAGGGAGGAGAACTTGGAGCTAGCTCAGTGAGAAGGCTGCAGGTTTAATCTGTAGAACAGCCTTCCACCAAGGAAACCTAACTTGAAGACAGGAAAACACTGTGATCTTAAAACATTGGGGTTTTTTTTTCAAGTCTGGTATAGATTTGATATCATGTTTCTTTTCTTAGATATTGTATTTTAAATATATATGATGATCTCACAATAATATGCACATATAGATACAGGCAACGAGGTACTTATTGTGAGGCAATTTTTTTTTTTTTTGAGACAGCGTCTTGCTTTGTAGTTCAGGCTGGCTCTGAGCTCACTATGGAGCCCAGACAAGCCTCGAACTCAGCAATCCTCCTGCCTCCGCTTCCCGAGTGCTGGGATTACAGGTGTGAGCCACCACACCCGGCGAGGCAAAATATTTTTATATAAATATATAAATTATAAATAAAATCACCAGTTGTTTCTCATTCAATTCTGGAACCTTGCATACATTCTCATAGTCTTCAGATTTCCGCAGCCATTCTCAGAGGATATCCTCAAGCCATACTTAACTAAATGCAATTCTTTTGATATTTCTTATTCCTTCTCCTAGGGTTTTGTACTTTTTCTCTCTGGGAAAAACTTTCCTCTGCTATAAGTGTCTCCTCTGATTTACACCTCACTCATTCGTTTCTACCCTAGGTATTTATTTTTTATTTTTGTAGCAAGAGAAATACCTTCTCTGATCTTAGAATTCTCCACTTAAATCCCTTCTGGTCACTTCAAACGTTTCACGATCACTTCTATCATGGCACATGTGATTCTGGATTGAGAGATCTTCATTGTGTGTCTGTTTGTTTCACAAAGCTAAAATTAAGCTATGAACAGCATCTATCATGCTCTGTAGCGGGCCGTAAAGACCGCTCCCCAAGATGGCGGCTGGCAGCAAGCCAGAAACCTCTGTTTGACACAAACAAACTAACTGCAGACCTTATATGGTAATATCTGTGGGCGATGGGAGGGCCTCGAGAGGAGAATGTATACAAGCACCCAAGACGGGAATTAGGGGAGAGAATAAAGATCAAGCTTGCACTCCGTGTGTTGTGTCTCTCTCTGCGGGATCAGCGAGGGTCGTGACAATGCTCACCATGTGTCTTCCATTTGTAATAAAACATACAACACAGGAAGATGTTTAATAATCATGTTTTCAATGACTTCTGATTGGAACTGAGCTGAATATGGCTAAAATGCTTCATTCTTGCTTGTTTTTTCTTCTCTGGGTTTAATTGCATTTCAGGAACCTGGATCCTCATACTGGAAAATAGATACTAAGCTTCTGAATGCAACAAATAAAGTTCTGAGTTAGTAGTAACCTGTGAGATATGTTCTCTTTCTGAAACCTGGATACTGAAAGACAGTATAATTTTCAGGACTTTTAAAAATAGGAAGACATTGAAATTACAGCATTGGTCAAGAGTAACACTTACTTTGTAGCCTGGGATTCACTTGACATTTAGAAAAATATAATTAGTGGTTATCAACCTATCTTTGTGTAAATGATTAAAGTTATAGAGACTTTCTATAATGCAAGGAAAATAGAGGCCACAAAATATCTATATTTGATATCTTTATCATTGGCATGCCATAATCATTTAAGGATTATTCAAAATTAAACTGCCATTTGCCTATTGCCAAGGTGGACAATAATAGCATTGTATAGTGAAGCATCTGCATTTGTCACAGGAACACTTGTTACTTCCTGTCCCATCAATTCTACTCAGTTTCTATTTGATTACTGATCACATTGTTATTTTTATTCTTCTGTATATCATACATTTGACAGCTCCTCCTATACAGACATCATCACAGAATATAGAAATTCATCTCCAGTGAAAAGTATCTGTTCGCATGAACTTGCTCAGTAACTGGACTATCTCTCCCTTTCTGTGTGTCCTTCTAATTCTGTTCAGGAGATCCAGAAGTCAACATTTCCCTTTCATTGCATGGATTTGGATCTCACATATCACTCTATCCATTTGCCTTTGCAATAAAGTCCACAGATATTTTATGGTCTGAATTCAATAGTGTTAAGAGCTTTCATCTTCTGAAGCATTAACCTGCTCTTTCTTAAACATAATAATCAATGGGCTTTGTGTCAGAAAGCCATCTTTTTAAAAACGATGCATTGCAAAGTCTTCATTTAAAGTCTGAAATTCTGATAAAAATTTATTTGTATCATATTACTCATTTTCTTTGTTGTTTTTCTTTAGTTCTTCTATATTATACTTCTAGTTTTATATATTTTAAAACATTTTATGTAGTTTCAAAAGTTGAGTTTCTATTTTTTTTTTTTTTCTTTTTTGAGACAGGGTCTCCCTTTGTAGTTCAGGCTGGCCCTGAGCTCATTATGTAGCCCAGGCAAGCCTCGAACTCAGCAAATCCTCCTGTCTCTGCCTCGCGAGTGCTGGGATTACAGGCATGAGCCACCACGCCCGGCACTGTGGTATGTGGTATTGATTGCGGGTGGGCGTGAGTCTCCATGCCCAGCATTGTATGTGGTTACGGGGGATCTAGCTCAGGACCTTGAGTTTGTGAGACAGGCGCTAGAACCACTGAACTAAATCTCTAGCCCGAGTTTCTATATGTTTAAAAAATGTACTTGTTTTGTTTTTCAGCAGATCAGAGGAAGTGCCTTATTTATATATTTTTGAGACACAGGCTTATTTTCTCTGAAAAAACTAATGGAAAAATGTACTCCTTATATTTCATTTGTTTTCCTCACTTTTTCTCATTTTTTTTTTTTTTTTTTGGAAACATGTTCATGGTTAATGGATGAACCATAAGCAACTGCATCTCCATATTCTTTTAGATGGCCTTTACATGTAACTTTCATTTGTGCTTCTCAGTTCCTTTATTTGAATACCTTGGTTTATGTCATCCTCATATAAGCAGTTTTTCTGTGATAATGTCCATTTTGGACCAAAGAGGGGAGACAAGTTTTATATACAAAATAAATTCAAATAATATTTATATTTTTCTGAGTGCTTATTATATTCTAGCCACTGTATTAAATTATTTTCTTGGTATCTATGTTAATCATTGCAATCATCTGAAGTTTTTCTCTATTTTATAGCTCAAGAATTGATGTTCTGAAAATTTCAGTAGAGCATCAAAGGACAGCAATAACTAACAAGGTCACCTCTGTCAGAATGCTGGAGAAAGGCTCAATCAACTTCAAGTCCTAAGTCATAATAACAGAGCTATGGAAAGTCACTTTTTATGGGTCCAAAATAATGCTGGTTCCCAGCCTCCTCTAACCATTACCCCTTTTTCTATCACTAGCACACTTCAATCTACTTAACTAATCATACCCAAAATATCCTCAGTTATTTCCTTTTCTTAACAGTCTTTATTAGTACCATTTCTAGTACATATCTTGAATGTGTTAAACTCTAGCACTTTCTGTTCATACTTATTTTAGTAATTCCTCTTAGCTGAGCTCTTTCAAGTATTTTCTAACATGGTGCCTTGCTTTTACAATACTACTTTGGTTCACGCACCATAGAAGGATGAGGCGAGTTTATCTGTAAAGGTTAATCAGATCACAGGCACCCCTCACATAACACAGACTTCAGCATTAGTTAGTGGCACTTTTAGAATAAAATCCAGATTGCTTAATATGCCCTCAAGGCCCCATTTGTTTGGTTCTAGCCTATCACTCCAATCATACCCAATGACTCCTTTCCTGTCTCTTAACTATGCTCCAGCATTTTTCTTTCTGTCTGTCCTTGCAGATCTTGTATGCAGCCTTTGCTCTGGAATGTCCTAATTTCCATGTTCTTATGTGTTTGGTAGGTTCTTCTTACTGAGTTCTTAGCTATAAAGCAGAATTTTCTCAAAGACAGCTTCTTTGTTCTTCTGTATAGACCTGTGTTCTCCTCCAATTCTACCTGTTCTTATGTCACCACTGAGGGTACTTAAGTTTATCTTGTCATGATTTTAGTAATTATTTGCATATATTCTTCCCAAAATTAAACTTAATGAAGACAGAGACATTTATCCACTGAATCATGTATGAAGAGCAAACTGCTTGGAAACTGTGTCTGTTCTACATTAAAAAAACAAAACAAAACACTGAATGAAGCCTGACATAAAATTTTCAAGAATGAAGTTGACAAAGAGCTTTCATTCTATGGGAATGAGCTGTTATAGTTTAGGCTATTTTGATTAATCTTATTATATATGTTTTTTGATTCCTGTACTCACTGCAACATTTCTGAAATGAGATTTAAAGGACTAAGCACTATTTTAATTTTGTTTTTATCTTCTACCAAAAAGTGAATAAATATTTACAACTAAAGTTCATCTTCTTTTTTGTATTTAATGTAAATTTCTCCTTTTTGACATTTTAGATTCAGAAAGACCACTCTTGTTATAGCCCATGATATTTATTGCTTCAATATGAACAGACCTTTATAGTTTGTTCTGATCACATTGTCCATAATTAGCTGCTATGCTAGTTTACATAAACTAAGAGATAATATTACTACTATCAATTGCAGTACACAGTAAATGGTGGTAGTACTTTTAGCTCACTTGGCATTAACATTCTGCTGAATACTTTACATTCTTTTGTAATTTACACTATACTTCTTTATACAGAAAATAATGAGATTACTTTGCTTGGAAGGGTAAAATTGGAACTCAGCCCACAGGAGTAAATGGTATCTTATATAATGCTCTAACTAGTTTGCATTTCCTTATTGTACTTTCTCATCAGTAGTGTCTCATATATAGCACAAAATAAATAGGGATGACATTACAGTGATAGATGGAAAAATAATTGACAATAAAGTCCCTTTGCATCATGAAGATTATCTTTAAGATTTTTCAATGTAACAGTTTGATTCTACAGATTAGTATTTGTTTGATCTACTAGTTGAAATTCTTATACTAGTACAATCAAATCTTTAATCAAATTAATTCTTAAAACCATTTTACCTGTATTTTGGCTTGATAATAACTGAGTGTATTTGGAATCTTAAACACACACACACACACACACACCCCAAAAGGGTTTGCCCTGTTTTTAGGCAGTGTTTTTCAAATGTAGTTCATTGACCTTGCTGGTGGGTGGAGAGAAAATTTTCACATTCCATTATAGCCTAATGGCATCAAAATTTATAGTTCACTAGCTTCTGACTGAAAGTATCAGCAAGTCTGCTTATTCAGAATCCCTTCCTCATAAATTGAAAGAATACTTTTAACTTGAAGATATGTAAAGATGACAAGACAATTCTTTGAATAAAAGGCATTGCATGTGGCATCATGGAATACACGTATTAGGTATTATTTAACCATACACCTTCAGGAACTAATAAAAATGTGAGTTTAATGGTAGCTCCATTATTATTATTATGACACTTTACAGTAATCAAGTGATTATGGTCCTCCAATATTTCATTTTTAGATTTGCATGATTCCTTGATATACTTCCCTAATTCCTAGAGGTCTATATATGTTCCTACTGAACTGGTGTTTAATTCATTTAGTTACCCAACAAAAACTTGATCTATACTCTTCTTGGGGCTTGGTTTGCCTCACTATTTTGGTATCAGAGATAATTACTAACTAGAGAGTTCATCATTCTGTTTGCAGTTGTCAAATATTCTACTTCTGAAGCCAGAGGATTTTGATCCACATTAACTTTTGTGTCCATGGAGCCTGCTATTCTCTGCACATCTCTTTCCATTTATTGTATGAACTTATGTACACACCCAAGATACTAAACTCATGGCTCTTTTCAAAGGCAAGGGAGTTTTACAATATATATTTTGCAAATGTTTATCAAACAGTTCTGACAAAAAGACCTCCTTACACAGTACCAGCTGTATCTGTTAGAGGAATTTTATAGCAATATCTCACTTTCAGGTGCAAGAAATGTTGTATTTCAAGTTGTATATTTCCTTGATGATAATTCATTTTATAAACCTCCTTTTGTGCTTTTCTTCTCCTCTTGTCAAAGTACTTGTGTGTTGTTCTTTTAATCTTCATGTCAGTGGCATTCTCTCAAGCCTGATTTGCAATAGTTTCTCAAAAATATCAGTTGTATAATCGAATTGAAGTATTGTAAAAAAATCTATATTCTATAGCAAAACTATCTTTTAGAACATAATTTTGTCTTTTAAAAACTTTGATAATAATTGCATATTTTAATCAAAGAAATGAAATGGTTAAAATATTACATACTTCCTGTGGGTTTTTAAATTTTAGTATCCTTTGTAATGAACAAGAAGAGAAAATCATCATTAAAATAAGCACAAGGAACTCTTCCAAAAGCGTGATCTCAGTTTACTGTCAAATCTCTTTCCTACTAGCTGTTTAGATCCTAGAATAAAAAGAAATATGCCTTGACATTTCTCAACAGTTGAATGGATACCACTCTAACCTTTGGACTCTAACACAGTTAGAATTGATTGTTCCTAATCTATATTGATGTCATCTTTAGTGTTGTTTGTATTACACTAGAGTTTTATACTAGAGTTCCAGTGCTTACCACAAGTATTTCTGTAAACTATTTCTGCTCCTGTCCCATTTCTATTTATTTACAATCTTCTTTAGTCAGATCACATGCACTTCTTTACCTGGATCTTCCCTTGTCCTTGATTTTGGGGGTAGAGAGAACACTGAAAATGCTAATGCATTCAGCATTGTATCTCTCTGGCTTTCTTTGAATTTTTCACCTTGCTTTCTCCTTGTTGGCACTCTGCCTCCATCTGAATACTTTACATCCTGGAGGTCAAACTTCTTTGACTTTGGCTACTCTTTTCTCTATAACAGGACAGCAGCAATTATTTCTACAGATTTCCAAGTCTGTCGCAGTCTATAAACACTACTCAAGCTTTTCTTACACGATTCACAGTTGAAAAATTCCTGGTTAACTTTGGTGCTCTGACATGGTATTTCTCCTGAAACCCAAGTGAAATAACTAAAAAACAGTCAGAAAGGTAAAAGTCTATAGCAGTGAAATGCCGGATGTGGTGGCTCATGCCTGTAATCCCAGCACTCAGGAGGCAGAGACAGGAGGATTGCTGAGTTTGTGGCGGCTTGCCTGGGAACCATAGTGAGCCCAGGGCCAGCCTGAACTACAAAGTGAGACCCTGTCTCAAAAAAAAAAAAAAAAAAAAAAATTCTATAGCAGTGAAAGCAAAGCAGCTAAGAGATGGTACAACTTCAAGTGGAAAACAGATGACTGTGTAATGAATGAACTGGCAGAGAGGAAGTGGGACCTTAGGGGACTATAGAGAAGGATAACAGAGAGAAGATCCTTATGTGCCCACTGCGTCTAAGAGAATCCTTCAGGCTGTAAAGGACTAGTGGTACCTTTGTGAAAGGTAGATTGTAGGAGAGGGGAAAAAAAAGGGAAGAAATGTTTTACTTTTATGAAAGAAGCATCTAGAAATGTCAGATGACCTTTCCCACCTCTCACAGGAAACTATTTCTTTCCCACTCCAGAAGAAATTAAGAGTGTTTTCAGGAAAATTGATTAGAATATAATTCTACTTAGGGATTCCAGGAAAAGCAGAGGTAGGCCATCTTTCTCTCTGAGAGGAGGGTGGTATCTGAACACATGTCTAAAGACAGAACATTTCATCTTTTTAAAATTTATCTAATACCTATAAAGGCAGCCTATCACTAATGGAGCCAGACACGTGTCAGTCTTCCTATTAAAATCTTTTTTTTTTTTTTTTCTGAGACAGGGTCTCGCTTTGTAGTTCAGGCTGGCCCTGAGCTCACTATGGTGCCCAGGCCCTATTAAAATCTTGACTTGAGACTTCGTTACTTTATAGGGCAGCATATGTTTTGCCAGTCCAGAAAATGTGAAAAGCTTTAGAGTTGATACATTTTTTTACTCACTATTATGGGTAAAGAGCTAAAGACCACTAGGAATTTGAGTAAAAATACCAACATGAGAGAGAGACAGACAAAAACAAATAGATACTCGGTAGAAATAGTTATTGATGCAGTAAGTGGAAGGAAACATCATAAAACTAATAAATGCTACTCATCAAAGAAAAACTCAAAGACAGAGAAAAATTTCTTTGAAGTGAAATATAATAGTTAAAAAATAAAATTGTTAAATGAAAAAAGATTAATTTTCTAGAGTACAGAAAAGAATGACACAAAGTTTTAACTCCATAACAGACCAATAGGAGTTTCAAAGAGAGAGAGAGAGAGAGAGAGAGAGAGAGTGAGAAAAAAAGGTCAGGTGATGGAAATATCAAAGAAATGAAAACTTTTCCAGGAAATAAGAACTATGTGTCCCTAAAATGAAAGAGCCCACAAAGCACTCAGTGAAATGATTGAGAAAAGTTCCTCTTCAAGGCAATTTAACATATTCAAAATATCAAAAATAAGGAAGATCTACATATATTTAGAGAGAAAAGTGAGCCACACTGATAAACAATGGTTAAATTATCATATAACATCTCAATAGTAATACTGGAAAACTAGAAGATCTTCAAAATTTGGAACAGAATATATTTTATGACTGTTGTTTTTGCACCCAAACTTTCAACCAATCTAAGAAGAATATTTCTAGACATAAATCACTGTG
>PVIC010045584.1:0-14575 GCA_004025085.1 Thryonomys swinderianus
TATATATATATAAGTATATGTATATATTATATATAAAACAGTAAGCCCTCATTGTCTTCAGTTGAAATTATTTGCTTACATTTTATTTTTATGTCCTATGACTTCCACATATTTATGACTAGAGGTTAAACTAATGAGTTTTTTTAGATTAATATTTATCATTTTGTAGTTGTATGAATGATGATTTTAAATTTGATATTTATTTTACATCTATGTCTAGGTTTCATTCAACTAAAAAGTTAATGTTAATTTATCTTAATATAGCAATAGGCTAGTTCCATAGAAAGCATGAATAAAACCATATCCTGAAAGTTACAAGATTCAGGAGAAAGATGTCTATGCAAATCTTTTCAAGTCAAGGCATTACGCATTAAATATTATGTACAATATAGGCCAAAATGAGGCATGGGGCATGGAAGACGTGAGTGGTATTCTTAAAGGCTTGTGATACTGAGATTGAGATATGAGGGAGAAAATGTCCCCTGACAAATGAATCAACTGAATATAAAAAAAGTTGAAAACTGCAGGGCAAACTTCCAAGGTATTAAGCACTGTCTTAAGCTCACGGTACTGTATGTTAAACCAATAATCAACTATAATATTGTGAGGTAGACAGTCTTATTAGTTCAATTATATATGTAAGAAAGTTGGGGCATTTTAAATTGCTTCCAATATTTCAAATTTTCTGATGTTTATAATCCTGAAGGGGGAAAAAAAAGCACGGTATGAGTTAGAATGAGGAATAAACTTGAAGAGCTATAAATGAAAGGTCATGCTACACAAGATATGAATGTATTTTTATGACCCATCATCCTCAATTTTCTATCCTCATCCCACTTTGATTCCTTTATATTTTTATTTATGATTCCAAGATATGGAGATTCCAGTTCTCAAGTGGCCCTTCTCATTTGTCAGTGCAGGAACTGATGTTTCCTTTGCCTGTAACCCTTTGCTCCCATGGCCTCTCAACAGCTCCTTCTCATCGTGCTAGGTTCCAGGGAGACGCCACCTTCTTCAGGATGCTTCTCATCATCTGCGCCAACAGCCTCCAGCCTGCATTCTCAGTCTGGCCCAGAGCTAGGAGTGAGCTGCTGAGTATCTTCTGCACAAGACTATGCTATTTTTATCACAGCTGCGTGGTAATTGTGTTCTGCTCTGGACTTAAAATTTCCTGAGGACAGAGTCTGGCCCAGTTTATCCATACGTTTGCCTGTGTCAACATGGTTACCTGAACACTAGGTGAGGTGGGGAAAAATGTTCTTGGGAATTTTTAGTTTTCTGTATCTTATAACAAAATACTTTCAAGGTGATCAGCAATATTTACAGATCTGAATTTTAGGAGGATAATATTTTGTGGTGTGAAAAAATGGGAAAAGACTCGAACTGATAGAAAAAAAGAGTAAATACATTATATGAAGACAGAGCATTTAAAAACATATATGGGGAAGGCTGCATATTTATTAGGTGTGAGGGACTATATGGAAATTTTATGTGTTGTGTATGGAACCAGAATACACTTTTTTTTGTTGCATTTTATTTTTCTTTCCAGCATCTTTTAATTTTTCCTTACTTTAAACCATGTGCTCCTAGTCCAGGAAGGCCCAAAGAAACAAACATATAAGGGTTTCTTCAGGGTTCTAAACATGTAAAAGTCAACTCTGGGAGCATCTCTAGAATTACTGCTTGCAATATCTTCATTTTTTAAAAAAAAAACTGAACCAAGATGAATGTATACAAACCCGTGTTTGTGTGTGTACCACTAAGCATCATTGGAATGTTTATTGTAATGTAATGTGAAGATCTGATGTTTTCCCAAACAAGTCAAAGCAGAATCAAGGGGCAGACAGATGCTCTCTGCAATTATTTAGTTCCTGAACCAAGCAATACCTGAGATCATAAACCCTCTCTTCACTTCCTCATTAAGTTAATAAAGTCCACTTTTAAATATTTGGCTAAGGAAAGGGGCAGGCAAAAGTGGCCTGTCTTTGATGGCCATTGATCCCCTGAAATGAGATGACTATAAATGAGTTAAAAATCAGTTTTTGAAGATCTATGAATCATTTCTGACTTGCAGTATTATTCCTAAAATAATGCAATATACTTTGAGGTACTTACTACTTACTTACTATAATTTGTTAAGATGCATTGTATGTAAAAATAGACATTAATAATCTCATATCACTCCTTGCTTTATAAAGATGAAATTTCCAGATATCTTTCAATCGGTTCTTGTAATTATTTCACCCCATTATATTTTTGTCAATTAAATTTTGTTTTTGATGAGACATTATGTATTAACTTCAGCCTATCATAGTTTAACAATTGAATTAAATGATATGTTGCAATATACAAATGAGTTTTGGTAAAGTATGAAATCTGTTCACTTCAGTAAACACACTGATTCTATTATTGCCTTTGGGTTCTGTAAAATAAAATAAGAAATAAAACTCTGGGTAGTACAATAGATTATTGATCTTGTTGGAAAAATCCTCACTAAGATACTGGTCAACAGAATGCAGCAAATCATCAAAAGGATCATAGATTGTGACCAAGTAGATTTCACTTCAGGGATACAGGGATGGTTTAACTTACATAAACTGATAAATGTAATACCCCATATAAACAGTAGCAAGGACCAAAATCACATGATCATCTCAATAAATGTAGAAAAAGAATATGACAGAATCTGATATACATTCAGATAAAGACATTAAAAATAGAAATGGAAGATTTTTATCTCAATCTGATAAAATCCATCAGTGACAATCTAATGGCCAACATCACACTAAATGAAAGGAAGCTGAAAGTTTTCCTGTAAAGTCAAGAACAAGACAAGAATGTTTGCTATGATTTACTCCTTTTCAATACAATTCTCAAAAAACTAACTAGGAAAATTATACACACACACACCAAAAAAAAAAAAAAAAAACCCACAGATAATGGATCTCTCTCTCTTTTTTTTTTTTTTTTTTTTTTGAGACAGGGTCTTGCTTTGTAGTTCAGGCTGGCCCTGAGCTCACTATGTAGCCCAGGCAAGCCTCAAACTCAGCAATTCTCCTGTCTCTGCCTCCCGAGTGCTGGGATTACAGGCGTGAGACACCACGCCCAGCATTGCCAGGGACTGAACTCAGGACCTTGAATTTGCGAGGCAGGTGCCAGAATCTTTGAGCTAAATCTCTGGCTTGAAAGATAGTCTCTTTAAAAATTGTCCCGGGGAAAACTGGGTGACCACAAGGCTATTTGAAGGTTGAATTTAGATGCATAACTCTTGTCACACATCAAACTAAAAGGGATTAAACATCTAAATATTAGAATTGCAACAGAAATACTTAAACTACTAAAAGAAAAAATAGGTCAAGCATTTTAAGAACAGGTGTAGTGAAAAACTTTCTAAGAAGAACCCTGACTACAGAAAAAATAATACAATAATTCCACAAGCCAAATCACTTCAAGTTAAAAATCTTCTACGTGGCAGAAGAAATCACCAACAGAATAAGAAGACAATTTATGGAATGTGGAAAAATTCCATCAGCTACTCCTCAGATAAAAGAATAATATCTAAAATATACAAAGAGCTAAAAAAATAATCCACCTGAATAAAAGATCCAATCAATAAATGGGCATCCAAAATGAATAGACACTTCTTAGATAAAGGAATACAAATACCTCGTGAATATATTAAAAATGTTCCATATTGCTGGACATTCAATACATGCAATTTAAAGCAATACTGAACTAACCTCTCATTCTATAAGGAATGGCTATCAGTGTGAGATAAACCTATAATAGGAGCTGCTAAAATTACAGGAAAGAAAGGACCCCTTCTTCATATTTGGTGAAAGTATAAGCTGGAAGAGTCACCACAAAAATTAGTTTGGAGTTTCCTTAGAAACAGAAATTCCACTTGACTCATCTATTTTCTTTCTAAGTCTTTGGACAAAAGTTAAAGATGTAATACCACACTGATGTATACATACCTATGTTTACAATGACACAATTTATATTGGTTACATCTTGGAAGTAGTCTGTATATCTATTAACAAATAAATGGATAAAGAAAATGTCTTTGCACATGATGGAATAGTACTATGCAATAAAGAAGGATAAATTTGTATCATTTGTAGTAAAACTGACGCATCTCAAGACAGAAAATTTACATGACATAAATCAGACATGTGGGCTTAAATACAGCATGGTTTACCTTATATGGGAAAGTCAATATTTAAGTAAAGTACCAGATAAATAGATAATAGGAGAAAGAGAAAAAAAAAAGTTGCTGTAGTTCAGTTTGGAGATATATCTAAAAAATGTACTTTGATTTAATATAATTGTCCTACAGGTTTTTTGATTGTTTATCAATCTGCATCCATAATAATTAACTTCATAAGGACTGATATGTAAATGAATCTGATGCTGGCCAAAAAAAGGGAAGGTAGGAGGGAAGGGAGGGAAAAAAAGAACTGAGATGTGTTAGGTAAACATACCAATTCCCCACAGTGATGCTAATAATTGTGTCTTGCCAACATGTGCCTTTTTTCTGGTACCAGGGCTTGAACTCAAGACTGTGCTTGCCAGGTAGGCACAGCACCATTGAGGTACATCCTGGGCCCTAAAACCTTAAAAATAGGTTATTGATGCCTAATTTGTTAATATTTCAGTCACTTTCTCCCAGAAATGGTAAATATGTTCAATTTGATAAATTTCAAAGTACATATTTTTGTTTGAGCATTAGCATGTATAATTGTTTCATAGTTCAGAAATACAAAATAAATTATACATTACTTAACAAGTATGCTATAATTCTTTTGGTTAACTGACTTACTTGGATAATAGTTAAAGTAACTCATTAAAAAAAGTAACTCATTAAAAAGTCATAGATTTCTAAACTGATGACAATATTTTGCTGCCCTTTATATTTACACCATTTTCATGTAAGCTTATCATAGCAATCAAAAATCTATAATGAATCAATGATAAACATGTCCTAGTATTCCTCTAGAGCACTGCCAGAATGATTCTGTGCAAGATTACTGTGGTCTTATGTGTTAGTTAAGAAACAAATAATTTAAACTTTTTCGAGTATTATCTTCAATTTTTTGAGAGTTAAAGTGCAAATTAATTGTAATGTTCATAAAAAAGGATGTGTTAGTTTTGAAATCTGAATTGCTTTCTTTTCATGAAGTATTTCAAGATTTATACTTGATTGGCTTGGTAGTGACTCATTAACACAGGGTGAAATAAAATAGTGATATCAGAAAAAAATAAATGAGTCTTTAATTACTTAGAAAAGATTTTCTATGAGTACAATCTTTCCTTTTGAAACAAATGATTTCAATTAAATTCAGATCAAATTATCCTTTATTTACATTACTTTTTAAAATTCACTAACATACTTTCCCATCTAAAATATAATTAAATGTTAATAGCTCCAAGTAGGCCCTAATTAGAGTACTTATGGTTACAAGAAATTTGGTTCTTAAATGTCTTTTTAAGTTTTCTTCATACTCATAAGGACAACTAAAATAAAATAAGTTGTGCTTATGACATTCATGTGTGTATCAAAATGCTCAAAACATAGTCCAGAGACATTATGATTCTAGACTAAAATTGTAAAAAATAAAATAAAAATGTGATTCCAATTACAGGTGCAAGTGATGTAAAACTTCATATCCTCTTTAAATCTTGATTTAACATTATCACATTAAATTTGTAATTATAAACTACATTTGTCAAGTATTTTGACAAGATATTCACAACCTACCCAAACTACAAATTGGTAGTAGAGTTATTTAGTGCTTTGTCCTATAATTCTATGGTGGTGAATAAATTCATAATTTCCATTTCACTCAACTGGTTGCAGAAATAAACATTCTTTTTAAAAAGGTCAGCTAGCAGTAGCTTTCCAACTTAACTGAAGAAACTCCTTTTGGTAAGTAAAAATGTATTGCAAGTTATTTTTCTTAAAGGATTCTTGTAAATACGGGTGATGCTAGTTTGGTAATGAAAGTAGTTGAAGATAGGAACACTTTAGTTTAGAGATACAACATTTGAAACCGTCTTGTGAGTTTAACCTCCCCTTCATGTTTCTTACTCTGGAACCTTTGGCTATGAGTTCTTTTATTTTCCTTCCCTTTAAATACAGCCCCACAGGGTAGGGGGATAGGAGTGGGGTTGGGTACTGAAAAATGGGAAAGAAAAATACGACAAAGAAGGAAAAAATAGAAACAAACTTTTGTAAATTGGGAGAGAGGAGGATGGAGAAAAAACAAGAACCAAGATATATAATGGACAGCTACAAATTCCCCCAAATTAATGTGATTGTAATGCATACCTAGAATGTACCTATAAACATAAAGGAGACATAAAACAGTCATTTCACATGCATTGGTTTTCCAGTACTTTCCAGGTATTTGCCGATTCTGCATCTCTCTGTGTTAGCCCATTGCTTGTTTTCCCAATGACTGTGCTGGATTCTCATGCTTCCCTTTACTGCCTTAAATCTAACGTCAACTAATTTAAAAATGATGTAATTTTTTTTCTTTCTGTGTTACAAAAATTGAAGAAGCCTATTAGCATGCTAGCTCTAACCCCACAGAGGAAACAAATAATTTTGATGATCATTTAAAATTAGTGAATTTAAGCAAATCTGCTTCTATATCTTCTATTAACTACAGTTGAGCCTCATAGAGCACTTATTCTATCATGACAGTAACATTAGTTAAAATTTATTATCTGGTTACCCAATTCCAGGACATATTCTAAATTGACTGTCTTATAAAAGTATTCTTCTGGAATTATTCCCCTGTTAGAAATGTGATAATTGGGGGTTGGCAAGAGTGATTTTCCAAAGTTTACAAATAATTAAGTAGTAGAGTCCATGTGCTTCCAAGGTGTGCTTGACACTAAGATCTATTTAAGTTTTCACTCTACACATTTTGTCATTGACTTCATAGCCTTCTTCCTCCCATAGCCTGTGTATTTAGGATTTATTTTTCTGCTAAATTCATTCTATTAGATACAAACTAGTCAAGCTTCATTTTTGTAGCACTTATTCTATAATATTATAACCACCTCAAATTTAAGATGTCTAAGAATCCGTGTGATATTTGAAGCTGGCAACACTTACTCGAAAAAGGCCATGGGGCTGTTGTAAGATGATGCTACATTAAGGAAAGAAGAAAGTTCTGCATGTTGTCAAGATGCATCAGGGGGCAGAAGAATGTCTTTGAAGTTGGGCTTAAAAACATACACAGTAAATATAGCATCATTCCGATGGCCAATGTTTAGTTTTTCAATTAATGATTTCCATACTAGAGCAGACCCACAACAATTGCTTGCCTTACTTTAAATACAACTGTATAAGAAATAAAGAAGATGCTCAAATTCTAGTTCCGTCATGGGCTACATCATAAGGAAACTATCTGATTTCGTTAGGGCCTGAGGACCCGTCTAAACAGTGTGAACCCTGGAGTCACAGCCCCGTAGTTTATTCAGGTCAGTTTGGTTTCAGACAGTGATCCGTGCCATGGACGGGGGTTAAGAACCACTTAAGTGCATAAAACTACAATTATTTTTTTTTAAAAAATCCTGGTTTGTTTAATGAAGTACATATTAAAATAATGTCATAAACACAGTAGCATTCATATGTCCAAGGTACAGAGATAAAAGTACCTGATTACATCCATTAGGTGACTTGAATAATTCCAGAAAATAAGTGATGTGTTTGATGGGCTGTAAGTTTTACAGAAAGAGTATTTTTTGCCCCTAAGTTTGTGGCCTTTTAGGTACCTATTAATGGTTCCAGTTAGCATCAGTGATTTGTTTAGCTTCTTTTCTTGTTTCAAGAAAAGCTGTTGCCTTGAATTTCATCTCCTTCTCTTTTCCCTCTAGACAGAAAATCAGTGACTTGCAGCACAGCTTGGACTGTGCCACAGCACCCGTGAAAGAGGAATGGCAGAGTAAAGGAAGGAAGGAGGCCGGGTCCCCAAGGGGCCTCACGGCACACAGCTAGCCAAAGCCAACGGGGCTGCGTCGGGAGAAAAGAATGCACGTATTTGTGTCTCTTTGTTATAATTTTCTGAGACTGACATCCGTATAAAGTGAGGCAACATGTGAAGCAGGTCTAGCTCCACCAGACGGCAGTGCATGAGGAGCAAAGACGTGGGAACTGGGGTCAAGGAAGTGAGGCGAACTCAGACTTGAAGAGGATTTAATGACCAGCAACATAACGAAGAGAAACCAGGTCAGTGTTGAAAAATAAGTGGGACAATGAAAGACAACGCCTCTTTGTTATAATTTCTTCAAAGGGCATGAAGATAAAAATGTTTATGGAAAGGTCAAGTGGTAGATAGATCGGGTGCTTATAGGATCCCATCAGTAAGTATTAGAGATGACTCAAGCCAATCAGTCCACTTAATCTCATGACTTCTCAGAGAAAACACCACCATTTAAGGCTGATGTGGTCTAGTTGAAATTACATTTCCTAACAAATACCTTTTGCGCAAGTGAAAGGAATTAGCCACCTGTGAATAACGCGGTAACCAGTACACTCTTTGGCCACACCATTAATCCCAATATTATTCAGAACTTGTGACATTTCCATCCAAAAACATGAATGGCTCATTGGTAGGTGGAGATAAGAACGCTAAGTTTCATAGGGTGACAATTTACACAATTTCACTTGAGCAAAAGCAGAGTTCAAATTATTTTTTCTCATGCCAACTTCTATGTTATCAATTTTTTTTGGTTGTCCTCCATAAGTACACGTTACAGTGAAAATAAAAGGACATAAATATACCTAATGCATGGATGTATGGTGAACTCCAAATCAGTATTTTATTTCTTTTTTTTCTTAAAAGAACTTAAAGTCAGCAGAGTATATGAACATATTATGTTTCTTCACATCATTCTTCTCTTCCTTTCTATAGAGATGCGTGAACACTGATTTTTGTAGGAAGCTCAAGAGTCATGCAGTTTGCTTAGGCCTCAGGGTTTGTAAAGATCTGGTTTTCAGTGGTAAATGCAGGAAAGTTCTGGGGAGAAAGAAGTCAGTCGGCTATCTCAGGGTTGGGAGGAAAAGAAGAGATTATTGAATAGATTTAAAATCATTAGCACTCTTGGCTTTGTGTCGTGAAAGTGAAAACTCTGAAGATTACATTTCTCCTATGCTAGTCAGCTTCCTTGGTCAGCAAGGGGAATACATCATTAACAACATAATTTGTAACCTGACTTCTTAATTCAGGCCAGTTCCATTGTATCACTTCAAAATTTCATCAGATATCTGTATAAGAAGCAAGAGTAAATTTACAGTTGAATTTTATATCTGACTAAAAAACTTAACTGGCATATTTCTTATTGTTTTATTTCTTATTGATATTGCTTAATAACATGTTTAATTGCTATAGCTTAGTAATCATACATTGTATATATATGAACATAACAAAACAGTAAATAAGGCTTTCTTTGCTTTTCATCCTATTAAAAATAATGATCCTTATCTTCCTATCTAAAATTTAGATGATCTTATATATCCATATGGTAGCACTTTGTATCTTTCTACTAATCTGTAAACACTCATTGAGTAACACTTCTAAAGGCATATCTTTAAACTCTTCTGCAATAAAATTATCCTTTTTTTTTTTTTTGAGACAGGGTCTCACTTTGGAGTTCAGGCTGGCCCTGAGCTCGCTATATAGCCCAGGCAAGGCTTGAACTCAGCAATCCTCCTGTCTCTGCCTCCTGAGTGCTGGGATTACAGGCGTGAGCCACCACGCCCAGCAAATTGTTCTTATTTTCATCCACACATTAGAAAATCAGACTCAAAGATGTTACATTCCTTTCTCACACACGGATTTCTGAGTCTCGTTCATAAGTGCTCTCAGACCTCAACAGTCCACAATCTGCTTGACACCAGAGACTGTCTCTGTGAAGACAATGCTTCCCCAGAGTGGGATGGGGTTGGGAAGATGGTTTTAGGGTGACTCGTAGGAACAGCGCCACCTAGAAAGCTCGCAGACACAGGTCACAACAGGGTTTGGGCTCCTATGGGTCTAGCGCCCAGTCAGAACTGACTTGGGCAGAGCTCATAGATGTTGTTAGTGCGGAGCTGTAAATACAGATTAAGTTTTCTTTCCAGGCCAAGGGTCACCTCCTCTCCTAAGTGTGTAGGATGATGTACTGTCTATGGTCCTGAAGAAGAGTATGAACCAAATATTCCTAGTTAAGAATTCAAAGAAGCAAGAATGTACAGAGCAAAATGTTACTGCACAGTTGTGATATGCAGAAAATAATTTTTAACTGAATACTACATTTAAAGTCACATAAATACTTTTGTTTCTAGAATGCAATCTACATTGTTCTGCTTCATGAATAAATAAAAATAAATAAGCAAATACAAATAAATTTAACCAACTATATCAAGTTTATCTATGCATATTCTTCCTATGAATTTAATATATATTATGATTTGAAGTTAAAGAGTTCACATACAAATTCTTGGTGTATAAGCTTAGCTTGCTAGGCAAACATAAATCTGGGAAAATTGCTTTTCAGGAAAATAATATTTAATGTATTTTAGAACAGATAAAATGACATATACCAGAAATAAAAATCCCTTAGTAAGTTCAAAGTGGTAAAAGCCAAAACTTGATGATACTGTAAATTACAGAATATGTGCTAGTTATTGAATGCAATTTATAAGATGAAAATGAAAAAGTTTTAATTTCATTAATGAGGAAAAGTATATATTAACATGTATTAACATTTCACTCACCATGCTTAACATACTGCAAGTATGAATTAAGATTTTTCTGATCTTATTTTTTAAATAAAGCTATATTATAAAATAAGGTGATGAGATCTTAGAGAAGTTACCCCTGGACAATCCAGGCACTACAGAGCGTGAGGCAGAGGAGCGCAGAGGCGAAAGCAGTGAGTCCTGTGTCCCGGAGCTATGTTTCGAACCCTGCTTAGGTCAGTAGCAACCACGGGCCGTGCGTGGCTCTCAGCCCCCTAGGTGATGTTACGAACCAATGTATGATAACCTTATGTCAGTATTCTTATAAATGATGATGGTTATTTTATTACTGATATCAGAAGCTAGAGATGGAAGAGCAGGGAAAATGGAAGAATTCTGACACTGTAACACCCCCCCCCCAAGGCACAGAGTTTAAAAGAATAAAAGCTGATAAGAAGCAGAGATTTTGATTAGAATTCTCACTTTTCCATCCCTTACACCAAACCTGTGGCTCCAAAGGTCATCCACAAGAGAGCTGTGGCACCTCGTGAATAAACTCAGGGCAGCCCTATCCAAAGGAGCATTTTGGAAATCTTCCACATTCACAAATGAGGCTATTGATCACTGGAAATGTGGTTGGTATGATGGATTTTCTGAATTTTTCATTTGACTTAACATGAATACAATCTACTTGAGCTTTGAGAAGTCAATCTGTGGGCAGAAAATACAGGTCATGATAAGGAAGTTGGAAAGAAGTTTGAAGTCCATAAAATAAAACGACATTCTCTACAACACACCTCTTTAGGGGTGCTTCTTTTGAGCAAATACACATAACATGCCAGAGCAATAAATAATTCAAAACTTGAGTTAAATACCCAAGAAATCATGGTTTGTGAAAAGACTGAGATGCCACTTCATACAATTTCTCATTAAGTACTTAAATGTGAATTAAATTTGTAGATACTAGCTTAGTTACTTGAGATCTCTCAGGTACATACTTATGATGAGATATATTTGTTTGATTAAAAATAATAGAGAACACTTCAATGCCTGCCAATAATCATAAAATGATATCAACTACATTACAGCATAAACATAGCTATTGGCCTGTTTCGCAAAAATGTCACCAGGTTGGTAATGGTCACAGAGACACAGACATGACAGGCGAAGCTCTGCTGCAAAACAAACTCTGAACTGAGTTAAACATAAATACTTAAAAGTTAACTTCACCAAGGAAGTGAAAGACCTGTACAATGAGAATATACTACACTAAGAGATTGAAGAGATATCCAAAAAAGGAAAGATAACTCCTGCTGCTCTATGGCTAGAACAAATACAGTCAAAAGACTGAATTCCAAGACTGATGTCCAGATTTAACTCAATTCCAGTCTAAATACTAGCAATATTACATATAGAGCTGAAGAAGACAATATAAAATTCACAGAGAACTAGAAGAAACCTAGGAAAGCAATAGCACTTCTGGGTAACATGGGAAAGGCAGGAGGCATTACGTTCCCAGGCTAATAGTAATATCACAACCCTACATTGGTAAAAGTAGCATAGTGCTGGCAAATAAACAAGCAAAGAAAAAAAAAAAAGCAGACATGTGGATCAGTGGAACAAACTAGAAGGTACAGAAACAACTCCAAATATGCTTAGTGATGTCATCTCTGACAGAGGTTAAACCCCTTTGATGGAGGAAAAATAGTCTCTTTAACAAAGCATGCTGGGAAACACTGGCTATCCTTGTGTGGGAGTTTGCATTTAGAGCTTTGTCTCTCACCACACACTAAACCAAAACTGAAGTGGATCAAACATCTAAAAGAGAAACACTTAAATTTCTAGGAGTCAAATAGGTAAAACACCTTAAGAACAAGCAAGCAAGCAAAGATTTTCTGAACAAAATGCTGATTGCACAAGAAATAAGGCCAAGAATCAACACACGGGATCACATCAAATTAAGAAGCTTCTGCAAACAAAAGAAACCACTAAAAGAGAGAATGGGGAAAATATTTTGCCAACTATTCCTGAGATAAAGAACTAATACGTAGAGTACATAAAGAACTTGAAGAAACCAGATGCCTCAAATTTGCACTTTCAGTCCAAAAATGGACATCTAAATGCACAGACATCCACAGATGAAGACATATAAATGGAAAATAAATATTTAAAAAACTGTTTAGGATGGTTGGCCATTGAAGAAATGCGAATTAAAGTAACACTGGGATTCCATCTTACTGCAGAACAAAGTTGTACCCATCAAAAAATCAACCAATAACAGATGAGGCTGAAGGGAGACTAGAACTCTTCTCTGTTTTGCTAGGAGTGCAAACTGCTACAACCCCTGTGCGCATTCACCAAAAAACTGAAAGTAGAAGTTTATTTGGCCCAATATTTCCCTTCTAGGTATCTTCCCAAAAGTGTTAAAGACATCATATCACAACGATATGTGTACACATGTGATTATATCAGCACAATTAATAACAGCTCAATCTCAGAAGCAGCCTATCAGTTCACCAAGAAATGAATGGATAAAAGTGATGTGGTATTTATACACCTGAGTACTACTGTGCTATAAAGAAGGATAAATGAGTCATTTGTAGGAAAATGAAAATCCTTTGGGGCCATAAAATTAAGTGAAGTAACTCAAATACACAAATTTAAATATCACATGATTTTTCTTATGTGCACAAGTCCATATTTCTAAAGTATAAAAAGACAGACAATCCATTGAGAACAGCGTATTTTTTTTTCTTTTGAGACAGGGTCTCGCTTTGCAATTGAGAACAGCATATTTTAAAGTGTACTTTGACTTAGTAAAATTGTCTTATGTGTTTAATATGTTTTTTTTTTTTGCCCCATTAGTCTGGTTTCCAGTTTGTACTTATGATGATCAAATTTATAATGTTTTATAAGAAATCAATCAATCTGAAGCAAGAAAAATAAAAGGGACACACGGAGGGGGAAAGAAAAGAAGAGAATGTGTTTTCTACGTGGATCAATTCCCTACAGTGAATGAAATCATTATGTACTAAAAACATGTAATTTTAAAGTCCAAGAACAGGAAAATAATACATCAGTCTCAGCTTTCACACTTCCAGCTATAATAGCCAGGTAAATTAATTAACCTTTTCAGATTTTTTTTCCCTCTTCTTTAGAATTGATAATAGTTTCTACTTATAGATTTTTTTGAAGATTAAATAATTTTCTCCAGGTATTTTGATTTATGGATTTTATTTCTTTCTCATTTCTTCTAATCTTATAGTTAGTATTGTGTAGTATTACGCATTTTTTTGTTTTTTTTTTCTACTTCTCTCAGCTAATCTTTGCTAGATAAGTGGAAATTACCTCGTATTTATTTTTATTCCATACATTTCACAGTACTAACTGCTTATCTGTAGATCTTTTTAAGTAATAAGACATTTAAAAAGCAAACATATAGTGAAAGATCCTGGAGGTCTTCTGTTTATTCCCTATAGCTGACTTTTTCTCTGTTTTATCATCAAAAATTTCAACCTCTCAACATCTAACAGACAGCTAGTGAGTCTGCTTCGTCGTCAAGATCCAAACAAATAGAGAAATATACATATACATATACATTCGAACTGCTCAACCATCTTCCTTGTTGATTCTTACTGTTTCCCTTGTTAATTTCTTCTACTTAGAAATTTATTAGATGTCTCACATTTCTAAGTTTCTACTTGTCATCTTCAAAACTTAACCTCCCAAGATAATAACTTTGCTGTACAAATTGGGTTTGCTATCCACATCTTCCACTTCTATAGTGGGGAAAAGAGAAGGGAAGGGAAAGGAAGGGAAGGGAAGGGAAGGGAAGGGAAG
>PVIC010045585.1:0-14579 GCA_004025085.1 Thryonomys swinderianus
GACTGCTGAGAGAAATGGTAGAGAGATAAGGCGGGAAGATCCCCAGCAATTTGCAAGCTCCTGGGGTCCCTGTGACCGGCAGTACCTTCCATCCTCACCGCCCCATGGAAAGGAGCAGAGTGGGCTACAGGCAGAACCTGATTCCTGCGCTTCCATGGGCCACATCTCCAAGATGAGCATCTTCCAAAAATGTTGAAGACGATGCGTGTCTAACTTCAAGGTTAAAGCCAACACTAGAAATGACCTGTGTGCATTGCACTTCTAGCTGCTTTCTAGAGTTCTCTCCTGCTCTTGGCTCTGCAAGGCAGCCTTGCGGGGAGCGCTGCCATTCACAAGCCTGAGCCAGGTGACAGTGTCTCTGTGCTGGACTCGCCGCTGCTGTGACATCTGCACAGAGCCGCAGCTTGCAGAGGTTATTCCTTCTGCCAGGGAAACCCGCCCTGGTGTGTGTGGTTTTCTGGAAGGGCACTCAGAGCACAGCGACTGCCACAAGCAGCATTTCCCACATCCTGCAATTCCTAATAGGTGTTTCATACCCTGCTGGAGCAAGAGCCACCGTGAAACCACCTGCTACCTGTGAAACAGTCCATAAATCATCACGATTACTGTGTCCAGACACCCGGTGCCAGTGCCGGCAGTCATTTGTGAGCTACACCTGTTCGGCAGCAGAGAAAGTTCTGCTTAAGTGAACTCAGAGAAAGCGCCGCTACAAAGAGGAACCAGGGACCTCATTAATTTCCCTTTTGCTTTGTTAAAAAATAAAAAGAATTGATTTTTGTGGACATAACTATGTGAACTTGCAGGGGAAGTGATCTATATTTTTCTCTGAAGATTAGAAATAATAGACTTGCCCCTAGTTCATTTCAGCGAACAATAGGATTTAAGTTGTCTTTCTTCTCGGGGAGCCTGTGCTGCGCACAGCCATCATTCACCCCTCTGGGGTTAGAGTAAAAGTGCAGATCCGCTGACTGCAAACCATTCTGTCAGGCAAGGGCCCCCGAAGGACAGCCAGACTTTTCCAAAGTGAAACAGAAGGCATTAAAAGAGGTTGCTTCTCTATTCCAGTGAAATTATTCCATAATTAGGATTCTGAGTATGTCCATGAACAAATAATGGAAAACAGATTGCCTTTTTGCTTCCCTACTATGTGCCAGGGCCTCTGCAAGCTGTTCTCTTAGACTTTGGCTTAACTTATAAATTATGTTTCATAGTTCATGATACTGAAGCTCAGTCTACTGGTGCTACATAGTTAAAAATAATGAAACTTGGTCTGAACCCAGCTGTATGTGACCAGTTTGTACTCTGTGTACACACTGTCCTCAATGTAGCCGTCACATAGGTGACACTGAGCCCACGACCAGTCCATTGTTTAAAGCATAAGGCAGTAGAATCCTTATCCCTAGTTCTCGTTCCATGGTCATCACTTGTGATCAGCTGCTGATGCTTGAAAATATTAAATGGAAAATTCCACAAATAGAAGTTGATCAATTCATAAGTTTTGGGTTTTTTTTTTTTTGAGACAGGGTCTCACTTTGAGAGACCTGAGCTGGCCCTTAGCTCACTATGTAGTCCAGGCAAGTCTCAAATTCACAGCAATCCTCCTGCCTCTGCCTCCCGAGTGCTGGGATGACAGGCATGAGCCACTATGCTGGGCACTGTGGTATGTGGTACTGACTGCTGGTAGGCATGAGTCACCATGCCTGGTATAGTTGTAGGTGGTTACCAGGGATCAAACCAGGGACCGTGCACTTGCTAGGCAGGCACCGGAACCAATGAGCTAAATCTTCAGCCCTAATGTCTGTTACTTTTGTGTTGGATACCTTTCCCATGGGGCCACGACCCAGGCTGACAGTGCTTATGTGTTACTGTCCCAAAGGCCCCACTGCTCAGGAAACAAGAGGCTCCTATCTATGCAAAGCTCCGCAGACCAGGTCACCTCACACTTACCCTCCCACTCCAGGACCCTGGCCTAAGAAGATGGCCTTGACAGCCAGATGCAGTTGTGATTGGAGGCAGATGCTCAGATTTTCCTTATGAATAATAATGAATTGCAACTGCCAAAGTGGCATCAGGGACGTATCAGCAGAGGGTGGGGTAGGGACAACAAGGCACGCAAGGCACGTTCCTCTGTTCGTCACCTTTCCACAACAGGAGGCTAAGCCATTCGCCACTCTACCTTCCTCATGCACAGACGAAGGGTGGGGTCTAGAGATCGCCCACAATGCTGTATGTGTCTTTTTGTGGTCTCCTCCACCAACTTCCATGCATTTATACTAAGTCTGATCCTATGTGCATAGTTTACGTTTTTTTGCCCAAAGCACATGCATGTCTGTGCATGTGACATTTAGCTTTGCACAGTGGCCAGATGACAGGCCAGTACTACTGATCTCAGTGGACTTTCCCGTGCTCTGCCTCGTTCCCTCTGATGCTTCCCACTTATTTGGCTTCTGTTTCAGTTACCAGTAGATAAATGAGTTTGTTTGGCCATCTGCACGGGTTTCTTGCCAAATGCATTTTCCGAAGTTCTGACTTCAGTTGCTGTGGTTTGGAGTCTTCGCGTGTAAAGCACAGCTACCCAGACAGCTTGACTCTTATGTTGAGGCAGAGTCACTGCTGAAGGCAGGGAGAGGAGGAGGGGGAGAGGCAGAAGCTGTCACTTCATAGGCAGAGGTCACAGCCTATGACATTTGGGTTCCCTGACGCTTTTTAACCCAGTTTATCCCTCACCTTCTGGGCAGTGGGCCAAGACAAAGCTCAGGCTCTGAGTCATTCACCTCCCTATCATGTGGAGGAAACAGTCCTCAGTTTACAGACTGAGAAAGCACAGGTGCTGCAAGCATAGGTCTTGCACAGGCTGCACACGGAAGTAGAAAAAGATTCCCATCTCTTTCCTTCCATAAAGAGTCCAGGACACATCCTCCAGCCTTAATCTTCTGTCATTTTCAAGCAAAGGAACTGGGTTCCATTGTGCATGCCAGCACATGCACATACACACACGCACCACTACCACCAACGTACGTCACAAGCAAATCTGACCCCAATGAGTGGACGCTCTGCATGCTGTCCCAGGTTTTCTAGCAGGCAATGGCAGATCAACTTCTCCCAGATAGGACTCTTCTCCTAATGAGTTCCAGGCAACAGAAGATGAAAGTTCGTCTTTTTATCCACAGTGGGCAGAGGGAAAGAAAGTGAGTTTTCCTAGTGATGGCGATACCTTTCCAGGAGCTTCCAGGAAGCTGTTACAAGGGGCACACTGGCACCTGTTCCTCCTGTGGGAACTGGCATGGGGGTAAGAATTCTTCTCTCTTCTTGGACAGAATGCATCTCTTTCAACATACACTTCAGGCTGCTTGGATCCGAGGCAGAAAAAACACTTGGCCTCTTTTAAGTTTATCTGGCATTACTATAGCACAAATCGAATGCTCTACCTGTGGTTAACTGATTGTCAGGACTGAAGGATCTCTGTTTCAGTTTCTCTCCTAACTTTATCTGACCTATGAGCTTTCTAGTATAATTTATGTTCTAATAACATGGAACGAGAATGTGCCATTTTGTCTGCTAAATTTTTACAGTTTTTTCAACCCCAGCCGTCACACCTGAGAGCCGTAATATATAGAACAACCTATACTGGGGAGAAGTGTGATGGCGTCTTCTTGAGGTGAGGAAAATAATCAGCATTTATCGATAGCTTCCTGTATGCCAAGAGCCATTCTAAGTACATATTTCCTTACTTGGTCCTCACCAAACCCCATGTAAACTCAGAGTCACTATATGAGAATGGAGCCTAGTTTCTTACTCCTCATATTTTTTAACTTGCAGTAGATGAACTATGGACAGAATGGCTAGAACACTCGGCAGATGTTGGTTCCACTTTATCTCCACTTTGCTCCAGTTGCAGTGGTGCTTGGGCAGAAACATGGCACCATGTTTCCTTTATGCACTGCATAGTCAGTGTAAGTACTCACTGGTAAGAATATCCACTCAGCGAGGAAGGGAAACTCTCTGTCCACATGGAACTCATGGCACGTGAAGGAAGACAGGCTTTCTTGTCTGTCTCCCACCTTGAATGCTGGTTCCCTTCGCAGGCAGTGGCCTACTAGGAAGGGCATGGCTAGCTGCAGGCCGTGTGGCAGAAGGAGCTTGTGTACCAAGGACTGGAAGGACCCAAGCAGGGTCCTGAAGAGTGATGAGAAGAAAGGAGGCAGATGAGAGAGTTCCCACCAAAGGCCACTCCAGTGAAGACACGAGGATGTGCAGCATGAACATGCTTAGTCATATAGCTTAGGAAGGATTCTCCTTTATCATGGTATCACCTTTTCTGGAAGTCCCATATTCCATGGAAATAGCGGACTCCTGGCCCTGCGTGACTATTCACATTTAGCTCCACAAGGAGGCCAGGTTCAAGGTCACTGGCTTAGATTAAACACCAAAATGCCCCCCACCCTGCCTGCCCTCCTGTCTCTGTCCCACGGAGTAGAAGTGTACATATGTTTTCCATACTTGTAATCTATTTATTTTCAATTTAGAGCACCAAACTATTCTAGAACTGTTTAGATTCATTATAACAATAAACAAATTTAGAGATGATTCTGAAAATTTCCTTGGAAAACACAAAAAAGAACTGACCAAAATCTCTCTGGAATTCAAAAGGAGAATACTCATCAAATTTCTCTGATTACCTATCTGTAGATTTTTGCTACCCCTCTCCTTTTTACAGTGAGTTCCACATAAAGGTATCATTTGAGGAATAACATGCAGACGTTGAAGGATGTCGCCATGGGTGTGGACAAACCTAGTTTCCTAACTGCAACTAGAGGTATTGTAGCAGAGGGTGCTACTGTAGCAGAGGGTGTAGCAGATACTCAAGTATCTGATATGGTTTGGTTCTTTGGACAAAGTTTTCACTCAGAGAACGTTGACCCAAAAACAGTTCAGGGGTGGGATGGAGATGACAATGACTTCGAGCTTTTTCATTTTGTGACTTTTGAGTGTTCATTTAGCTATTTTTATAAATATCACAAAAAGAAATGTATATTATTTGATTAAAAACTGAGATTCTTGACACCTAATCATCCAGAATCCACTATGTGTCCATGTTATCTACTGCCACATGTTATATACAGCAGTATGTGCATCACATAAAGTAACTGTGGCTTAAAGCTCACAGATACTTCCTGCTCTTGTTTTTGCCCAGAACCACGTGCTGCAGGAGCAGGCTTGTGATGACAGATCCACATGGACTCAGAGCAGCAGCATGGGTTTCTGTTACGTGTGCCACAGCCTCCGGTTCCTCCCTATGAGTTTCTGCAGTTGCTCAGTAGCTCCCGACCCTCAGCTTTGTCCTACGCACCGTGTGGAATGCGCCACACCTGGAGAAGACTTAGATGCAAGTGGGCATGTTGGGAGAGAATATAGCTCTGCTCTCTTTGGTGAGGTTACCATGAATCTTGGTAAGATCTTCTCCAAAAGACAACTTTCTGGCCAGGTGTGGTGGCTTATGCCTGTAATCTCAGCATCTGGGAGGCAGAGGCAGGAGGATTGCTGAGTTTGAGGCTTGCCTGGGCTGCATAGTGAGCTCAGGGCCAGCTGGAACTACATACAAAGGGAGACCCTGTCTCAAAAAAAAATATATAGGATTTAAGGCATCTTAAAAGACTCAAACCATATGCCTGCAATCCCAGCACTTTTGAAACTAAAATGGGAACAGAGTAAGTTTGAGCCCAGCCTAAGTGACAGTGACTTAAAGAGATCCTGTCTCAAAATAAAACTCCACCACCAACAACAACAATAACAACAAGGATTGGGGAATACCTCATTGCAAAGATTCTGGATTCAACTCCCAGCATGGAAAACAAAGGACCCAAATCATTATTTTCCTGGAAAATCATGTACCTGCTGTTTGTTGTTTGCCAGAAACCACTGCTAAATGTACATCGTGGGGGGAAGGGGGCTCGGACCTCAGTCACTGTGTGTGTAATGTGCTTCTTCCTTTCTCTGGTGAAATGGTTTCTTTCTCTGGGAGAAAGCGTGTCTCATCGAAAGGGCTGTGACGAGCACAACAGCTTGTTCTCATGGCCGTCCGGTTGCCTCCATGCAGCTCCATCATCATCGCTGCTACCACCACCTCATCCACACCATCCCCATCATCACCACTTCCTGCTCACCGCTTCCTCCAGCACCTCCACTCTGTCTCCACCGCATCAGGGCTTGTATCCAGATGTCCCCCCAAAGCCTCATGCACTCACAGTGGGGCTCTTGAGAGGCACCCAGATGGCAGATGTGTTACTGGGTCATGGATGGGTATGTGATACTAGACTAGTCCACTGATGTGTCCGTAGCTGTGTGTGAGGTTGGGTGGTGAAGTCCAGAGGAAGAGGAGGTCCCTGTGGGGTGGCCTGGAAGGATGTGTATATGTTTACATTCCTCCTTGTCCCTTGATGGCACACAGCTGGCTGCGGCTACACCATGAGCAGGCCTCCTCTCCACGCCCCCCTGCCATGCTGCATGGCCGTGGAGCCAGCAGACTACTCATCCAAACAACTACAAACTCGGACCTAAAATAAACAGTTTTTCCTTTAACTTGTCATATTAGGCGTATTGTCACGGTAACGAGAAAGTAACTAAGACACACTACTATCACCACCTCCACCACCTTCTCTAACACTACCATCTTCTCCATCATCTCTACCACCGACACCGACACCACTACCTCCTCCACCTCCACCATCACCACCACCTTCGTCACCACCGCCTCCTCCTCCACCCATCTGTCCCCACCACTATCCTGCCATTTTCACGTCTAGTTTTTCCATCTCTTTTGCTAATGCAAAATTATCATCTCTGTCAGAAATGCCCCCTAAATAAAGACGAACATGTTCTGTTGTAGAGAGATTCAAACCTATCCAAAGAGACTTGGAGCTTGGTTCATGTAATAAAGAGTTGCCCGGGTAAAGATTGATAATAAAATAAACTCTGTTGAGGGACCTCCTGTGGGACAGCTGGAGCTACAAGCTGGAGCTTTCAAGCCTAGTTCTCAGTGTGGAGCTCCACACATTGCTCTCCCTCTATGGAAAGTAGAGGAAAACTTGGCTGCTTTCCTGGGGGACTGGAAGGGCCAGGGTGAGAGACGGTTGCAGTAAAACAGAAGCAGATATCTTGCCTGTGTTTTCCGATTCCCTCAGAGATTACTGAGTATAGAAAGATCGCAAGACAGGAGAGCTATAAAAGAACAGAAGACTGAAAGGAAATAGTCAGAGAATGCACTGAACAAAAGTATTAGGAAAAAGAAAAGGTGCTGATGGCCCCTTTCATAAACATAAGGCGACCCTTCATCCTGCCTTGCTTGGCCGAACTCTATTTGAGCACAGACAGATACAGGTGTAGTCAGGCTGGGGACCCCTAATCTAGACTTGCAATCCAAGACACTCTGAGAACCAGAACTTTTTGAGCACTGCTTGATGCCACATACAGAAAATTCCCACTAGTGACCTCATGTGAGGGCCTTTAGTCCAAGCATAGGCATAACAATATTACAGAAAATGATGTGGATAGCATGTATATGAGGATGTTAATAAATTTTATGCTTTGCTTTTGATTCATCTGCAACATATCTCATTATGTTTAAGTAAATATTCCCTCACCAAAAAAAAGGATATCAAAACACTTCCAGTTTCAAACATTTCAGCAAGGAATACTTAAGTTGTACTAGACATACAAACTAACAGAACCAGTTTTGAAATAGCACAAGTTACATCAAATCTATTGATTTAGAATTCATACATTCCCTCCCCTTTCTGCTTGTGTTTCCCTCTTTATCTAGTGTAGACCTTATGGCTCACCATTACATGCATGTTCCTGAATGTGCTGTAATTCCTGGTCTTCTCCTCCTTTCTGCTCACGTGGTAAAACCCAAGTTCAGCTAAGTGTAGTTCTCCACACCCAGCTGCAATGACCGGCCCCCTTAGCTGATGGCCATTAGCTTCCTCTGGCCCTGGACCCTCCTAGGTAATCTCTCTATAGTTTCCTAGACTGAACATTTGCACTTTTCTTCTCTGGAGGTAATTTCATATCTGAGAGTGAGATTTAGTGGGAAAATGACAGCAGCCTAAAAGAGGAAGGTTTGAAGATTCATACTTTTCAGGAAAGAGGGTGGAAGTAATTCCAGGAAATACCAGTTGAGGGTAGGTATGAAGTAAGTGCAAGGTATAGTGAGAAAAGAAAGGAGTAAATATGGTAAACAGCAACTGTGGCCTTAGAACCACTTATGCAGGCAAGGGATGAGCCAGGTAAGTGCAGTCACTTCCTCGTCCATGTTATATGTGTATGGACAGAGGTAAACGTGCGTGCCTATGTGCTGATCTCTCTGCATACATACACAGGGTGAACAAGAAAGAGAGAGGGAATATGATCTCTCCTGCCATTTAAACCATCATCTGCCCTCCCTGACTTCTTCAGATAAAACTCTTCTATGATTGCCATGGGTACTTTGAGACTGTACCAAACCTCAGGAGTTCAGGACTGAGGCTACCATGTAGTTCAGCTCAGACAGGCAAGGATTTGGCCATCAGAAGCCCTCAGGCCTGGGGCTCAGGTCTGCTCACCTCCTCTCTCGGGGAGGGAATGTTCAACCAGGAAATGAATCATCAGTCATATGTTTCTATGGAAACTAGGAACTAAGAGGATCAGGTGTCAAGTGAGAATTGTCTGTAGTACCCAAGAGGGCCTTTCCCATAGCAGAGTGTTGCTCCACTGATCCAAACCACTGGAGAGACTGCCTGAGCATATAGTCTGCTCGATAGATAAGCTCAGCTTCAAATAATTCATTGCACAGAGCATGAAGTTAAAGGATTTAAAAAACAAACAAATCAATTTCCCTCCAGTTCCACTTGGACTGTGGACATGAATGTCATTAGGTGATTTCCCTCCAGGAATGCAGCAGAGGAGGAAATGATGGACACTCCTCATCTGTCTTCAAAATAATAGGCTTCTAAGATTCTCATTAAATTGAACTTACTGGTGGAAACAGTAAAGTCAAATTCTGGGTCATGGCTCACTGCCCAGAGGTGAAGACAAATGCTCTCCCAGGAAACTAGACCCATGGGACTGTGGTTTGCTCCTGTCCCCTGGGAAATCTGACCAGGACCTGGGCACAGAGTAATTTCAAATTGTGTTCTGCAGGGTCTCTGCTGGCTGACAGCTGCCTGGGTGGTCGGCTGCTTGGACAGCACTAGCTGAAGAGCAGGCTCAGTCCTTGGCCAGTGTGTCTGCATCTGGCAAAAACATGCCCCAGCTGCAGCTCCCCTCCAACACGTTTCCAGTTTTTCTTGCACATCCCAGCCCGTTTTGATCAATTTGTCACCATGTGCACAGGGGAAACAGCAAGATGTAGGGTAACCGGCCCAAACATATTTCATTTCCCTCCTGCCTCAGCTGGACTGTTTTTCCCTTGTGATCTAGGCCAGAGGATGCCTGGCAGGCTCCGGGCTGGAGAGGAGAAGGCAGACTCTGCTTGTCTCAGAGAAGCAAGCTCCTCTAGGGTCCCCTGTTGCAGACACAAACACAAGGAGGACTGGTGCTCCCTGTATGTCCACTGGGGCGTTAGGCTACGTTGGCAGACAAAGCCTCCGCCTGTGAAATGCAAGGAGGGTGGGAAATGATAGGAAGGTGACTGTGGGGAAGGCAGGAAGGATTAGGCAAGGCTGTTATGCCAATATTGCATGGTAGTTTTCCATTTGCAGTATTTTCAGAGATGTATTATTTCATCTGAATGGAGTAAGGAAAGTCGTCTGGAAGCAGCTGATAAGCTCAAAACTGGGTCAAATAAAACCTTGTGATCTCCAATAAATGTTCTGGTAAAGAGGTGGAGTGGAGAACTGCAATCCAGCATCGTCTATACTGTCCCTGACAATCATGCAGTTTGTCATGTACAGTGGTTTATAAGGACTGGTATTCCATGATCTCATGGTGATTTCACATAAAACTGCTTCCATATGAGGAAACTGAGGACCAAAGGTTTGAATGTGTTTCCCACAACTGAAAAGCTCTACAGGGCGAAGGCAAGATGGCTGACTTGATCCCTAGGGAAGAGCACTCATGGGCAACAGGCTTAGTATGGAAGTGTAATGGATGGAGCCAGGTCCTCATAGACAGAGCGTGGGCAGAGAGCCCCGCGATTCTCCAGGACCAGTGTTCATTTTCATGTGCAGCACTTTCATTCCAAATCCAACAGGGCTGCAGCCTGGGTGTCAGGTAAGGCTCCCACACCACTCCATCACAACATGGCCTTCCCGGGAAGGCCTCAACCCTTACAACAACCCGGCCCGAGGGTTCAGAGGGAGGGGACGGATAAGTGAGGGTCTTTAGAGGAAAATGAGTTTCAACTTTCTCTGGTAAGTTCTTACAGATGTTTCTGTGCAGGAACTTGGCAATAAGATAGAGAAGAGCTCCCAGGAAGGCAGTCCTTGACCTAGAACGTTCATAGAACTTGAGTCCCCAGGAGGAGTCTCTCCCTTGCCATGTCTGGCCACTTACATGCTGCTGGAAGTGAGCAGTGAAAAACAGGGTGGCTGAGCCTGCAGTGGTGCCTCAGTACATGCAAGCAGTCTGCAGGGGCTACATGCTAATGACGCAGGGGAACCACTTCTCACAACCGAAGAAACCTCCAGCTGAGTGTGGTGTAATGCGAGTACTGTAGGAGGCTGAGGTAGGGGGATCACAAGTTCAAAGCTGGCCTGGTCAACTCAGTGACTACTTGACACACTGTCTCAAACTAAAAAATAAAAAGTGCTCGGGGATGTAGCTTAGTCCAAAGATTCTGGGTTCAATACCCAGTACTGGAAAAAATGAAAGCCAGCCCAGTAAAGTGGTCTCTGAATCAAGCTCAGGGCAGGTGGTACAGAGGATCAGGTGAGTACTGATGTTGCCTGGAGAAAATAATTCACCAGGACAAGCAACGTAGGCTAGATGCAGCTCTGCATCCCAAGGCACCACGTTCAGATTACTACAGAGTGACGTGAGGATCTAAGTGAAAGAGCATGTTACCAAATAATGCATAGGAAAGAATACCATTTAAATATACTCCCTACCCCAGATCCATCTTTTTCTGGATGTAAAGAAGTGATGTGAATATTTAGAACAAAGGCCTGAAGGTCACCAATCAAAGGAGTAGGAGCGAGTATTTCTGGGAAGGAGCAGAGGTTTGGTTAGTTGAAACACATGAAAGGAACTTTGCTTTTATTCTATGTATTTTTGTATCAGTGAGTCTTTTTGGTGGAAATGTGTTCATATATCATTTGTGTAATTTTAAAAAGCAGTGAAATAAAACAAAGGTGAAATGAAGTTATCTTACACCCTGAACTTTTGGGCATCTTAACAACTAACTGGGTGGTGCCTCAGGGAACTTAGAAAATAATCCTTTCGTGATGTGGAGATGAGAAAGTATCCTTTCTCTGGGATACTGCTGTGTGCACTTCTTTGCTTCAGAGGCCCTCCTACCCACACTGAGTCTCCCCGCTAGACCATGAGTTCACTGTAGGGGGACAGAAGTTAGTGCCTCCAGCACACCACACCTGGTGCCTAGAACCTGGAAGTATGCAGGACAGAGGCGCCCCAGGAAGCAGGGCAGACATTCACTGGCTTCCCCGAGAGCTGAGTGACACAGCCTCACCCTCCGCGATCAGTAGCGCTCTGCCAGACGGGCAGACCAAAGTCTTCTCTGTAACACATGAGCCGTTTATTGTCTCAGCTTCTCACACATGATTTCATAGCACTTACACATGCTCGAAAATACAGAATGATCTACAAAGGAAAGTCTTCCTTCAACAGAAGCTCTCCCAGTTCCAACAGCCTGAGCATGTGGAGTTAACTTTGGCCCACCCTTTTATCCGCTCTGTCAGATCACCTCTGGTAAATCAGCACACTTCCTTTCTAGTCCTGCGTCCACGATCTGCACTGTCACTTCCTTCCATGACCTGCCCTGCAGGGGACACAGGAGCACAGACACTGGTCCCTGGGTGGTCTGAGCCCTAGGCCTCCTACACAGGCTCAGATGGCCTCTCCTGCTACCCAGTGTGCTGCCCCAGCCCTATTTTCTAAGTCTATATGGCAAGGCTTCACACTCCAGACCATACCTGACCTTCCTGGACCAGTTCCTGGGCTTCCCACCCTCCACAGGAACCTTGAAAGGCTGCCTTGCTCGGTGCATCCACCTTCTGTCTCCCAAACACCACGAGACTGCCAGTAGCTCAGTGCAGGCATTTTCTTCTCTCCCACTTGCATGTAGCACCCACTGTCTGGCAGCTGGGGTGACCAATGTGGTTGTGTCTTAGCCCTAAATGTGTATATATGGAGGTCTCATGATTCTCTATTTCCAACAAATTTCCTGAATAACCTCCCTTCACAATGACTTGACCTTTTTAGATTCCTTGTTGTCCATGGTGATTTCTGGATGAAGCAAATTCAGTTTCTGTTAGGTTTGCCTGGGTCATTGAACCAGTGGGAGGTAACATCAAAGAGGTCCACTTCACAAGCCAGGCTGGAAAGATTCCCAAAAGACAATGGCCAAAGAGACAGAAAGAGAGAGAAGCAATTTATCATACCTGGAGAACTCTGCTGTTGATGCCTGTCAGGAGTCTGTTTCTCTTTTAGACAATGAAGTGACAGTAGGTGGAAATTCCTGTCGAGCAGGACAAGGCTGTAAAGTGGGCAGGGTTTGGCCCTGACAGTCTCTCTCTGTCCTCTACACAACCTCCCATTTTCTGCATCTTCAAGTAGACATCCTACACCATTGTCACTCACTTTGGCTGTTGTGACACGTGACAAGGCTATCCAGCAGCAATAGCTAACCACTCTTTACCTGAAATTGGTATTTGCAATGAGATAAATCTTTTATTACCTATAAGTACACCACAGCCAAGACATATCAGCAATCAGGCAATCAGCAATTATTAATCATATCTAATCAAGATTACATTGGGCTATATAAATGATCTTATAGGAATGCACATAAATTACCCTTTTTCTAAAGACAAGCACTCCTCTCTTCAGTATTAGCATGCCATCCATCAAACAAAGAATACAGATTTTTTTCCTAAAAAAACACAGTTGGCTCAACTAGCTCAGATTTACTTGACTTTTTGCTTTAAACTCCAGTGATACCTCACAGTTGGCAGTGGAATAAGATTCGAGCTCCTGGGGATAGCACTCATAATCTCACCCCAACCTTCACCCCATTCTATTTCTCCTTCACCAGGACTGAAAGGATAGCATGTGGTTTCCAGTACTCATTACATGTGTGATGTAGGGCCACCGTCCCATTTTAAGTAGATAGATGCAGCAGAGAAAGATGCATCCATTTCCTAAACGAGATCTGCATTCAACTCTGATGGGGAAAAATACATGCAGGCATGCATGCATTCATTCATCCATCCATTTTTCCAATAATTTTTACCAGGCACAAAGCTAGAATGGTGTGATAGAAGGATATGAGCAATAACAACAAAAAGATGCCTCTGATCTTAAGCGTGCTACAACTCATTTGGTTAAACCAAACAAAATTGCTGATGTTTTACAAGACATGACCAGTGTTCTTTTATAGCCTAACCTAATAGTTATGCCAAACACCAATGTCCTCCTTAGAATCAAGCAATACCTGAAACTCCCTGAAGCATGTCAGAATCAAAATGGACTTAGTGAGTCACAGTACACACAGACTACTTCCTTATAAGACCAAGGCATTACATTAAAATCAGCATGAATTTATTAATAAGATAACCCTTGCCTTTTCCAAGGCATGGGGCAAGGAAGAAAGGCCTTGATTCCAGAGGATGCCTTTGATAGGGGTGTTAGGTTTATGACCTGTATATCTTTCAAACAGAAGTAAATCTTTAAAGGGTATCCTGAGATCTGGGAACAACGAAGCCCAGATAGAAACTGTGTATCAAAACTGCTTGCCATACAGCATAATAACTGTTGAAGAAATACTTATCTCTAAATCTAAGTGGTCAAAAATCCCAATAGGACTAGGAAAACAAAAGACAATTATCGAAACCCCAAGGTGATGATCATAAAGATCAGCACATGGACAATTTCTAGTTATTGTACTGGAGAGAAACACTCCATTGGTGCCTCTCACTTTTACACACAGACATGTCTCACTGACACTGAAGTCACAGGTTTCTGAGACCAGCTGACAAGCTCTTTGGATTACCCTGGAAAAACCTTCACTATAAGCATAAAACTGGTGAGCTTCTTCAGAACATGGACAGATGCCTAAAGTTGCTGGTGTCCTACACTGCTTTCTGGAGTCCTGACCACATGAAATTTAGGCTGATTTCTGCTTCTAGTGAGCCACCTGGTTCTTTTCAGGAATAAGGACCCCAAATGCAAATCCAGAGGCATATTTCAATCAGAAGATGCTGAGACGATGTATAACTGGATCCTGGTCAGGGAATCTGTCATTTCTGAAAACTATTTCCTACATAAATTATTTGTATTCTAGAAACATGATAACCCATGAGTTTAGAGGTATGGATATGATATGACATACCATCTTAATTGGATTAAGAATGCCTGGTAGAATG
>PVIC010045587.1:0-14566 GCA_004025085.1 Thryonomys swinderianus
ACTCCTTCTTTCATGAGCTTTAGTTGTGTTATACCATCTGCCTTGATGCTCTGAAGGGATCAAAACCATCTACCTTTAACAGTGACTTTGGGGAAGAGCTGATTCCGTCATGACGTTAAGTAGTTAGTATGCTTAGCACGTTAGATAAGCAGTTCCGGGCAACTTGAAAAGCAAAGAAAATATCATTCTCTGTAGTTATAAGATCTGTGCCAGCTTGCAGTTCTAAACTAACCCAAGAGAGTATAACATCTGTAAGTTTGAGAACATGGTCCACATATCCCTATTTTCTCTGGTATGAGAAAGTGAAGGAGTACATGAGTTTTAAAATGTATGCTAGGTATTGTGAAATAGGAAGAAACTATTCAAAGGGAAAAGGGTGTTGGAGGTAAGTTAGGAAGAGAAAGAAAAAATTTGATAGGAAGAAGTCAACAAAGTTTATGTACATAGGGGTGGTGGTTGTAGAGAGGTCAGGCAAATGGGAAAAATGATTATTAAGTTGTGTCATGTACTGGTACAGATTCTCAGTGTTGAGTGTGATCATAATGTATATATAAAGTGTACCAATAAAATCAATTAAAAAATTTAAACCATTGGTGAGGGACTGCAAAATATTCATGGTCTCAAAATTAAAGAGAGGCATCCAGTAAAGTGGTAAACAAGGACTTACTTCTCTTTGTAGTAGGAAGACAGTCCATTTTGTGCAAGCAAAAGGGCTTCCCAGTAGCAATGACACAGACAAGGATCACTAAGCGGAAACAGGGAAAGTCTTGGAACATTACCTGCTGTTCATTTAAAACATGATTTTTTTTTTCCTGGACTAGCCAGACAATTAGAATTTGTTTCTTCTATAAACTGAATGTCTTCACTTGATCCTACAGATGCCCAACAAGTAATTAAAAAGCAAAATGAGGCTTGACTTTAAATTTGTATCTTTCATTTTGTAAGTTGTGGCCCAAATCTCCTCTCATCCCTGTATACATACATTATTTAGACAAACAAATATGTGTATGCTAACTATTTAGGGAATATCTATCTAAAAGTTGTCATAACTAGGTTGATTGGCCTTCAGTTTACAGAATCTCACCCACTTCAAGACTGAGGACAGCAATCAAAAGGGGTTTCCAGGGACAGTCAACGCCAGTCATCTTCTGTAATCTACGTCAGGAGAAAAGGAGGCCACACTGAGCCACACTGATTCCAGAGCTATGACAATAGAACTGATGGTGATGAACAGGCCCTTAGCCTACCCTATTTAGTAGCTGGCTACCTTCCTTTATGGATGAGCCAGTCTCTACCCCTGTATCGAGTGTGCCCTCTCCTGCTACCAAAGATGGAGACTTTTATACTCTTGCTTCTGTTTTTGATAAAAAGGTGTTTTTTTTCTATAAACTTGTAGTTTAGTTTTAACTTCTATTATTACTGAAATTGAGGACTTTTTCTAGCCAGTGACACAGCCAGAAGTCACATCATGCTACATTCAGTGAATAAAATGGATGAGAATATACTCCAATGTCTTTATGAGTCTGTCTCTTCAATGAACATTCAACATTAGCTTTTTTCTTTTTTTTTTTTTGTTACCTCTCATCAAGATGTTCACATCAGAGGTCTTCCAGAATTGCTACAGAAAGTGACAAGAAATTGGACTTTAATGTGTGCAAGTTGTGTGTGTGTGTGGGGGGGGATTTTGATGTAGTTTGATAGAAATTTGAGTTCACTTGTATAGTAAACTGTTGTTTGTTCATCTCCTGCCTTCACCATGTCTCATACTGAATAGTCTTAAAAATTCATTCTTCATGGTAGAAATCAGCAAACCTGCAAACTTATTCTGTGGGGAAGGTAGTATACCTTTCTTGTATCAGTTTCAGGAATCTCCTTGGACCCTGTCCAGTAACCTTAGGAGTTTTTTCGTTTGTTTGTTTTTGTTTGTTTGAGTAAGATTCCTGAAAGAGAAAAATAGCACTATAACCTTGGGTGGCGATGAATTCCAAAGCTATAGTTTTGCTAAAATTATAATTTTAAAATTACAATTGTTCCCTGTACTCAGGACCTTGCACTTGCAAGGCAGGTGTAGCACCACTGAGCTACATCCCTGACCCTTGTCAACATTTTAACATATCTATTTCTTCTATCCTACCTGTTTGACTTTTAAGAAAACTTCTTTAGAGAGCATGGCATGCTTTTTCTTTAAGGATTATAAAATATATCTCAATAGTTGAAGATCTCAGACCTCTATATGCAATAAATGTGAAATCCCTGAAAAATACTATTTCTATTACTGTCATTATTTTGATAAACAAATATTCTTTATAATATAAAATATCTCCTCTCTTTTCTTCGGGGGATCAGAAAAGGACTATTTGTAGTTCTGTCACATCTATATTGCTAATTGGTCGCTGCATTATCCTGGCCAAAGCTCTTTAGTCCCTGTGCTTGTGTGGGTAATGGACAATAAGATCTAAAAGTCCTTTGGAAAAATATTTTGAGTACTCTTCAAGTATTCCAATGAGCTGAGATTATACTTGTCATTGAGAATTCAATTATTAATTGATCAATCACTACTTTCTAAAATAACTGATGGTTTAGGATTTTCTGTGCCTCAGAGGAAATTAAATGCAAATCTACATCAGTCAGTCATCTGTTAGCAAAGTTTCCTTTAAGGAATTCATTGGAATACAAATGGGATGCCCTGTGGCAGTTTTGGTCAACTGTAACTCATTCTCTTTTGTTTCATTTTTTTCTTAATAACCCTTTATTCGGTGCCTCTTTGATGTTTCTTTGACTTTTCTACCTTAGAAAGAGGATCTGATTCAAAGGTAATATATCAAAGTATTGAACACTGGTACAAATTATAGCTCTGCCTTTTTCTTTTTCACACAACTTTCTAGCAGATCCAGGTTTGGAGCAGCCGGAGGACAGAATGAGCTCCAAAGAGTCAGCTGTTTGGAGCTTCAAAAGGAGACGAGTTTCTCCCCTCAAGCAGGCAAAGTCACTCTCTGAAAATCTCAAATAAAAGACATTACTTTTTCCTCTCAGTAACACTGTTACTGAACATTCATTTTAAGTCAATATTTTGGCAACAAATCTCAAAATGAAAAATACTTCAATTTTTAATATAATTCAGAGTCTCGAATGGCATTTCTGCACACTAACATCACATTCTGCCTTATGAAACTATTTTGGTTGTATATATTCTCCTTTCTTTTCACTCCTACTAAAATGAGAAGAGGGCACAATGAGCAAAACTCCCCACTCATTTCTTAAAATACTCTATACTCTCATCATTTAAACAAGATGCTGAGGAAAATAAATGCAAAATGAACAACACTGAATCAGCTATGTTCATGTGCTAACAGCCTGATGGGAAAAAGCCAATAATGTTGTTTTCTTTTGGTCATATATGTTTAGCATTTTAATGCAAGTTCGCAAACAACGACTGCACAAAAAGGGTTTAGATATGTATTTATCTTGTACTCACAAGTATAGTCATTTCTTGAGATAAAGCATCATCACTTCTTAAATATATTATATCCTCATCCCATTTGATGGTTTTGATAAGAGTGACTGACATTTCTTAAACTTGTTCAGGATCAGAATCATGAGCAAATGCTAACATAGATCATTGTGTTAAGAAGCTGTGTGTGATCGAACTTTGATCTGGTGTAGAGTGTGGGATGAACCACTTTGTTACTTATTATTCAGATGAACTTGAGTCATAGATGTAATTTCCCTGTTACGGTTTACACGTGAATATCCCACAAAAGCCTCTTGTGCACACAATCAAGCTTTGCGGAAGTGACTGGATCATAGAGAAGAGGATCAGAGCTGAATATGATGATAGATGAAGCCTGATTAGAAAGAGTGGGTCAGGAGGGTCTTGGCCTGCAAGGGTGAATATCCATCCTTCCTCCTATGGTCCTCACGTTCAGCTTCTTCCCTGGGTAGGTGAGATGAGGAAAAGGCTTTCTTCTTCAATATTCCCCCCTTTCTCCTCCCTGCAGGAAGGACTCTCTTTCTCTGGACACTTAAGGAGACATTATAGAGTTTACACCGCAACTGGAAGCAATCTTGCACAAACAGAAATGGAGTGTTGTTTTCAAAGAAAAGAGACAAGTATCGGGAGGGCATAGCCCATACAGCTGGAAATCCACGTTCATATCTGTGATTCCAATAACTATGGAGGACCACATGATTCAGAGAAGCATCCAGCCCAATTTTTAACAGTGGCTAATTTGCTGTTCATAAACTGGTAACCTCCATGATGCATATTTTTAAAAAATACAGTACGTCCATTATTATGATACAGTCATCATTCTCGTTCCCTTTTGCCTCATTCCTTTTTGCACACTTCTTTTACCTCAGAAGGGTCTTTGATGTTTTCTTTCCTAATGTCTCTCATGCAATCACCGATTCTTGTACATTCTAATCAAAACATTACCAATATTCTGTGAAATATTCTTATCTACAGTGAAAATTAAGGAAAAGCTGATGGTATTCTCTCTGTGGCACTTAGTAAGTAATTTAAAACCATTTCTTGAATTTGACATCTTTCTCCATCATTCACAGATCAGTTCTGTTAACAATAACACTTTTTCAGTTTAAGAGACATTAACTCTTTCCTCTATAACTTCACTGTCAATTTCTGGACAATTAATATGCACTTTCATCTACATCTGTGGTTTTGTAAACTATCAGAGAACCTATTTCTTTGTTTTTTTTTCACTGTTGCTCTTTGAGGATTAAAATATTTTTAACACACCATCCTCCAAAAGCCAAACAGCACCACTTCTAAAAAAAAAAAAAATATATATATATATTTATAAATAAACATATATATATATACATTTATAAACATATATATATATATATATATATATATATATATATATATATTGTAAGCCATTCCCTATTTGGGATAATTTCAAATAGATATTTATTCAAATAAAATATAAATGAAATCTATTTCCAGAAGTTTAGAGCTAAATGAAGTAGCTGGCAAAATCACTTTCATCATTCCAGTTAATATTATGCAACAGATTTAGTTCTCATAATGTTGGAGCATTTCACAGTTACTTACATGGGAAAACATATTGTGAGAAGAGGGCTTGTTTTGAATTGCTCTTGTAGTACTCTTTATGGAATCTTACCATCAAGGTGGATGATATATGATTAATAATAAGGTTCTATTTAAAATAAAATTCTGCTCCCTTTTGCCTCGTTCCATTTTGCACATTCCTTTCATTTAAATCTATGCAAATTTGTTGTTGTCTATCCCCATTCAAAATCTCTCAAACTATGGTTTCATTTCCCTTTGAAAGACTAGCTAATACTAAAGTAAAAGTGTTCTAGGAAGATAAGTCCTGGGCAATGGAAAATAATAAAATTTTAACATCCACACCCAACACTAGTAAATCAGTGTACCAAAGAGAAAGGACTTTTCCTTCAAATTTCTTTTTCCATAAACCATGAAAGCCCTTTTCAAAGTAATTATTTTTATGGCAATGATGTAGTCACTTTTTCATCCACACATCTTACTCATTATGGAATATTTATCCACAAAATTAGTGTTTATGCAATTCACTCAGTTGGAATTCATATTGTATTACAGGCAGTTCATCTTGTTGAAGTTCACAGATTATTAATTTGATGTGATTATTCTTAAATAGATCTTGCCAGAACTCTCTTGACTTATGTTGCAAGTAACACTGTTTGTAAAGGTTACTCCTATTCTCAGATTGTAAACCTCAGATTTCCTCCAGTGGAATGTATAATTCAAACCCTCGTTAGTATCTAGTTCAGACTAACTTTGAGGCATTTCAAAAAGTGCTACCCCTCACAATCCATTATCTTTTCAGTTATTAAGGAACATTTGCATTAATTCTAAAAGAAATTCATAAATCTTTGGCATATGTCTACATAGGACCCATATATTCATGTACCAGGCAAAATTCTCATGCCTTTATTGTTAAGGTATTTTATTATTCACTACAGTCATTCTGTTTGTCATTTTAAAAAATACATATACAATACTTTCTTGTGTACCAAGTTCTTGGACATTTTCTACTTTGATATGCTAATTTCTTTTTTGGAAAGTTTCATAGTATCTATTAAATAAATATACACTTCCTGTCTTCTTGTTTCACCCTGGCTTATAATATAATATCTTGCTTCTGAAAATGAAACAAATTTTTACACATCATTTTGTGTATTTTTCTTTATGGTATTGGAGATTGAACCCAGGGCCTCCACAGTGAACTACTATAGGAAATAATACATTGCTATTAATCCTTCAAAATGTCTGCCCTTGCTTTGAATACAGTCATCCCACCATTCTTCCACCTTTTGTAGTAATTATGAGAGTTCTGTTCTGTCGTTCATTAATTGTGCTGTCATGGATGACTGGTGTGGTGTTTGATTCAAAATATTTATCCATCATAGTGAATTTAACTTTAGGAAAGAATTAGTGTCTTCTGGGGGAAAAATAGAGTCTTATTAGATGCCTCCTCTGGTGAATAAAGTGAATGAGGAAAAAACTACATTTCTATAGCTCTGCCTTTGGATGACATTCAGCAGCAAATTCACCATTATTTAAATCTCGTCTTAAAGACATTCACGAAATAGAACAAGAACTGCTTCAGAAAGTGGTAAGGATGACGGAATTAAGTGAGTTTTAAAGAAGAAGTGTCTTGAGGGGATTAATGACTTTTTTTTCTTTTCACCGTCATAATATTTAAAGGTTCATCGCATGTGCTGATCATACATCATATAGTCCCATTCTTTTTTTACTTTTATGTTGAGACAGGTTATTACTAAGTCTCCAGGTTGCCCAAGCTAATCCAGAACTTATAATCCTTTTACCTTAGCCTCCCAGATGACTAAGAATACAGACCTACACCACTATGTTCAACTCCTTTAGTAGGATTTATGGTACTAGTCAGTAGCTGGTATGATTCTAAAGACTTTAGAAATGTCAGCTAATTTGACTCCATGACTGGACAAGACTATTTGCTTTCTTTTTATGAATATGAAACTGCAAGGTAGAAAAGTTATTTTTTTTTCCTCATGAGCCACAAGTCATTAAGAATATCTCCATCACCGATAACCAGTGCTCTTTTTTGCATAGACACACTAAATCACTAAAGTCACCTTAAGAGACCTGGTTCCCCTTATATCAGTGATGGTTTGTCATATGGTATTTCAGGTATAAATTTTAATTTAAATGTTGTCATCTCAAACTAAAGAGGGCATCAAAGAATAGTTCACTTGTCACACCCATCTATACTGACCTTGACATCACCGTTTTTATAATTAATAATTACCAGACATAGACTCATGTATAATGATAGGTCCTCTATCTTAAAATAGATTATTGTACCCAGCTTATTCTTCAGAGCTAGGAACTATATTTGCTTGAGTGTGAGAATCCCTGCTTATACTTCTAACATTTGTAATATAAACATAGAAAACAAAACAATGTTGTCACCTTATCAGATACTCTTACTTCATCAAAAGTTTTAAAATGAAATAAATGATAGTAATATGTGACATCACCTGGTATGTTTACATATCATTATCACAAGTAATTTTGCTACATGTAGAGTATAGATAATAAAAACAAAGAGTATAGAAAGCATTTTACCTATTTGTAAATGGCTTTATGACACCATACAAGAACACAATGTTTATTTTGTAAAAAACAGTTAAATTGAGTACTGTATTTTATACTTTATTATTTTGTAGTTTAATTATTGGAGTCAAAAGTATTTTCCAAAAAAGTATAAGGATGACATGAAGACTGACAACCCAATTTTGCAACTTGCACTGGTAGAAAAACTGATACTGTACTAACTTTGAAGAGTAATGCTCATGGCACACACATGCAATCTCATCCCTCTGGGAGGCAACATTGTGTATGAAAGAATTTGAACCAAGGTAAAAATTATCTGAATAAGCTGAGCTTTACCTTTTTGTTTTCTTTTTCTTTTTTCTTTAAGCTTTACTTGCCCTGCAACCAAGGACTTCACCAGGTCAAGTAAGTGCTGCACCACTGAGTTTTATTCCCATCCCTCAACATTCACATTTTAAATGCAATGTTTAATAAACACAGTGTTATGTTTCTTCACATTCAAGTTTAGTAATTTAGTAATAATTACTGTTTTAAAGAAGGAATGGTACATATTCTCAATGTCAATTGTGATCATAATGTGTATATAAAATGTACCAATAAAATCAATTATAAAAAATCTTTACAAGTCGTACAGCAAATGAAATATGTCCTTTAATATTAGAATGTACTGTGCCGGGTGTGGTGGCTCACGCCTGTAATTCCAGCACTCGGGAGGCAGAGACAGGAGGATTGCTGAGTTTGAGGCTTGCCTGGGCTACATAGTGAGCTCAGAGCCAGCCTGAACTACAAAGTGAGACCCTGTCTCAAAAAAAAAAAAATATATTGGAATGTACTATATAGTCAACAGCAGACATAAAACAGATCCTTATGATTAATCCACCAATCCATGCAAGCGTAATTCATCAGACCAATAGTTTGAAGTTACACTGCCATTATCAGTTTGGTAGAAGAGAAGCTTTATTTCCTAAATACATACTATTAATGTTTCCCTTCTCCATGGACTTGCTATGATTGATAGTCAGATGGGCACCACGTCCTCTAACACGCAGCCCCAAAGTGCTCCCCAGTGCAACAGGGATTTGTTTTCTATACCTAAACTACCCCAGATGAAGTGGTGACAATATCTGAGTAATCTGCAGTATATATTGTCAGGTAGTTGCTCAGTAAATGCCATTCATGTAATGGATGTAACATAACTAGAGTTAGTAGTGGTGCTCAGTGGGGTTTTGTGACGCTAATGGTTTTTGCAATGCTTTTAGAGATTTGCCCAAGCTAGTTTCTTGCTAACACTAAATCGTTCTTTGAATTTTCACTTTTTCTCTCCCAAGGGTACATGACAAGTGAAGATTTCACTGCTTTAACTGAAAGATGTGATCTGCGTTTGTGTGTGTCTCAAATGTATTTTAATGTTGATGTTTAAAAGATAGAAAATATGAGGTATACATTAAACCTGGCATGGGAGAGTACACCTGTTGTCCCAGTAATTGAGAAGCTGAGGCAGGAGGATTGCTGTAAACTTGAGGCCAAGCAGGGTCCACGTAGTGAGTTCAAGGCCACTCTGAATAATGTAGTAAGAACTTGTTGCAAAAAAAAAAAAAGAACAAACAATATAAAACAAAAATAATGTAGACAAAAAAAAAGTTTTCTGGGGTTGTCTATATTTTTAAGATTATTAAAGTATTCTGAAGCTAGAATTATGAGGATAATTATGCTGCTATCTAAACCATAATATCTCATTGGCACAGTAAGGGAGATTCACATCATGAACACTGTTGACAAATAGTCCCTGATAGAGAATGGATCTACATCTGCTTTCTTGGGAACTATCTGAATCTTTTCAGAAGTCGGACTCTTTTTTTTTTTTTGAGACAGGGTCTCACTTTGTAGTTCAGGCTGGCTCTGAGCTCACTCTATAACCCAGGCAAGCCTCGAACTCAGCAATCCTCCTGCCTCTGCCTCCCCAGTGCCTGGATGACAGGCGTGAGCCACCACACCCCGCGTCTGACTCTTTTTTAATGTGGTGATCTTTCTGTGTCTGATATTTTGAATTATGATGATGTATCATAATGGATAAAAGCACATGAACTATATTTTAGGATCCAAGGAGTATTTTATTTTGCCATTTCATTTTTATATACAACTGTGGAGAAAAATATATAAAGGTTTGGAAGATATTATGAAATCTATTCTCCCTCCACCTTCAATCAGTCAAGTCCTGTTGATTTGCAACTACATCGATCATTGATCTTCATCTTCTCTCTGCTTTCTTCTCCACTGAATGAATGTAGTGAAGAGGTGATTGCTCTTCCCAGGCTTATTATTGTAGCATCCTACCTGTCAATCTCAGTTGCTTGGGTTGGGCTCAAGGACACCGATTTTGGTGTTTCCTTTCAGCAGCTGTTGACTTCTTTGAAATTCTGTGAAACACATTGTCTCTTGTGCATTGCCCCTCTCTACTCATGAAGGGATGAACTCAGCGTGAGCCCTGACAGTGGCCACCGAGGGAGACGGGTCACTGAATGGAACAAAATTCTCTGACTGCCTGTAGGCCAACCCAGATTTTGCAGTCTTTGCATTTCACTGATTGCACCCATCCAGAACAATGAGACTGTTGACTGACTTCAGTTGCACCCATCCAGAACAATGAGACTGTTGACTGACTTCAGTAATGAAATGCAGTCTGAGACCAGACAAATTCTGAGAAAGGTCTTAAAGGGAATATTTGTCCTACAGGTAGGAATCCTTAAGTGTATTCCATTCCTCAGTGCTATGGAATGCAGCTGAAGAAGATCATATGGAAACTATTTCATAGGTATATCTTGAAAATAAAAATACTTTTGCATTTTATTTGATTAAATGGGAGACTATAAGATTACCTTAAAATATTTATTGATATCACTTATTGGAGAAAAATGTAACTTACATGTTCATTAGATTTTGGATAATAAATGAATATAAATAAATGTAATATAAGGAATATATTTCTACATATTAAATTAACCTATCAATTGTAAACATTTACTTGGAAATGTCACCTATTTTTCATGAACACAATAAAGTGATTTCAAAAGGTGAATTAAGTACACAAACAATCATTATAATGGGCTCATACATTCAAGGGCTTCTATAAATTTCTAAAATATATAAATCAAGAATATAAAAATTGTAATATTCAGATATAGAGTATGTATAAGGCATCTGTTGTACAACACTTGTGTTAAAGATAATTAACTGGACACAGATTTGTTCTGGAAGGAGCTCATGGTTCACTAGCAGAACTTGAGGCAATTATGACCATTTTCTAATAAATCCCTAAATTGGCAAACATCATCATTCTGATGAAAAAAGCTTTCTAACTTTAGAATATGTGTTCTGTAGTTTAACTGGTGCTGGTTATAAAATCTCAGTAGCACCCAAAAGCACAGAGGTAAATCACATTTAGATCTTAATGGAGTTGTACTTTGGCTTCTTGTATCTATCAACAATTTTAAACCAGTATTTTTGGAATTCAAACTTCAAATATAAAGAAAATCATTGCATCTTTGCAAATTTGGAAGATGTCAGTTAGTTTAAGGCTTTTGTTTACATATTGTCTTGCAAGATTTATTTAAAAGTATGGTTTATAAATTTTAGATTATCAAAGAGAGGTTATGTACTCTTTTAAGCCTGTATTTTTTTTTTTTTGAGACAGGGTCTCACTTTGTAGTTCAGGCTGGCTCTGAGCTCACTATGGAGCCTAGGCAAGCCTGGAACTCAGCAATCCTCCTGTCTCTGCCTCCCGAGTGCTGGAATTACAGGTGTGAGCCACCACGCCCAGCTGTATTTCTTTTTTTAAATTGATTTTATTAGTATATTTTATACATGGAGTATGATCACATTTAAGATTGGGTAGCCTCTATTTTCTTCAATTCCAAGAAATGCTAAAGTCATTTAATGAAAATCTTTTGAAGTTTTAAATTATTTCTTCAGTTCTTCAGTTTAATAATGTTACAATATTATTGCATAATACTGTGGTCATTTTAGTGTATTATAATGTCATAACTCATATATCTAATTAGGTGAAATGTAATTATTTCTCCAAGAACATAACAAGAAATTCTCTAATGTATGTAGCAAACCATAATTAACACACTTTCTAGAGAAGTACGTATTCTTGTTGCTACACAAAAATTATCCTTTTCAGGAAATTCGGGACAGCTTACTTCCCTAACAAATTCTATATTCCTAAAGCTTTTCACAGATACATAATACTTCTATAGGGAATGAAACAATGTAGAGATTCTTTGTATTAAAACCATCAACTGAAGAGGAAAACTTGAAAGTAGGTGGAACTACAGTTTCTTCTTTTGACACAGTGGCAAGACAGTGAAAATTACAAGATCTTGAAGATGAAGAGAAACAAAGCAGGAAGAATCATGCTTCTCTTTGCTCACACTAATCATCTTATTGATGAAATTTATCCCTTCTTTCTGTTTCTGTACAGTGCTTTTCATATCAGGGAAATATGTTGGCCACTACAATAAGTATTGAAGAAATGTCTTAAGAGCAAAGCATGAAACATTTTAAATATCTATAAAAATAAGAACATACTTTGGATATGTCTACTTTATTAATTCTTCATAAGATTTCTTCTATTTGCTGAATCATACACCGCAGTTAATATTCCAAAAAATAATGTCAGTTTCAAATTCATAACATATATGTTGAAATTAAGTACCAAAATTTTAAAATGCAAACAAAGAACTTACACTAAGAACACTTACTGAGATCTTTTTGTAAAATTTTGTTTTAAGGAAGAAATGTCCAAGGAAGAATGTGATTTATAGAAAACAGGAAGATACTGGGGGGAGAACATTTGAAAGCTTCCAGAAAACAAAACATCAACAAGATAAGCTCCACCTATGAACATTTACCGAGGTATGAGCCTTCTCCAAAAGATGCAGCACTGGAAAACCAGGCAACATTATTGCTAAAAATCCTCTTTTAGTTGCTTCTACCTTCCTCACTGTCTTAGAATTTATATGTCACAATGTATCAGATAAAATATGAGTGACTAGTGCAAAGGTTCTTTATCATTTTCTTTGCTTTTCAGCATTCAATTAAATGATACTTGCCAAAAATAGTGGTTGGGCTTCTGATTACTGAGCAAAAAGAACATCAACTCATACTTCTTAATGAACACTCCATTTCATGATCTTGTGTTTGTCCTTATCTCTAGTTTCCTTCAGGTGCTACTTTTCCAACCAATGGTGATGATCTATTATAATATAAGACAAACGTTTCATTGTTATAAAAATGTGTCCAACTTGCTGCTCTTGGAATCTCTCTTCAGGTTGTCTGGATATATCCTGTTCCTTAAAGGGCTAACAGATAACTTGCAAATCCTCTACTGACCCAGATCCATGGAAGGGAGTGGATCCTTGCATTCAGGTACATTCTCTTCTTCCCTGAAATCTGTTGTGTTGAGTGTTGCACTTACTTTCATTAATTGCTTAAAAAGTTGTCCCTCCTCACTCAGCTAGAGATAATGTCAAATTCAGTTGTGGAAATTTCTTGTAGGGTACTGCTGCTCATAGACAGGAACTCCTCAAGACCTTTTGGAAGTTTGAAGAAAAAATGACATAAAATGCTACGCTGGGGACAATAGGGTAGCAGGTGCTTGAGGACTGGAAGTGTAGATTTAAAAACAAACCCTGGCCAGGCGTGGTGGCTCACGCCTGTCATCCCAGCACTCGGGAGGCAGAGACAGGAGGATTGCTGAGCTCCAGGCTTGCCTGAGCTACAGAGTGAGCTCAGGGCCAGCCTGAACTACAAAGCGAGACCCTGTCTCAAAACAAAACCAAAAACCAAAAAAACCTTGATGCATTTTCCCCCAGAAAGAGATATGATCTTTTAAACAGTGTGCTGTATAAGAAGACAACATATGTGAAAATAATATGCTAAAAACACTGAATAATGTGATGTATTAGTTTAATAATTAATAAATCATTTAATAATCCTGAGTATTTTCATAGACAGGGTTTATAAAATTGAAGTGGACTGCAGTGTAGAAGCTTTTGACTCATGCTCTTTGTTGCTGAAACCTTTGTCTGATGGCCACTGTGAAAGCTCCTGACACCGCCATGTTTAAGACTGAAGGATGAATTAGATGTTAAGAATTCACTGACTCAGAACAAAGTCCAAGCCTGGGAGGCAACACGCACTGTGGCCCCCTGTGAACCACTCACTTCACCAGAAAGCGTGGTGAAGAAGGGTCTGGTACTTCTGTGACTCCACAAAGGGAGCAGCAGAGACAGGGACCTGTGTTCACACTTTACTATGCAACGTAAGAGTGTGCTACCTCCTCAAGCGAAACTGGATGCCTTTCCTTTGTGAAATGTGAGCACATGTACCACAAGACAAAAACGCCAACATGTGTTACTATAGTAACAAATAATCAAATACCTGTAGTGCATCTTTATACTATGATTTGAAATATTTATTTTTCAATTTTGTATCCTCTTCATTATGCATTTTAAGGGGGTATAGTATAATTTCAACACATGCATACAGTTTGCACTGATTAAATAATATAGTTTCCTCAGCATTTCTTTTTGTTGGGACTCGCAGAGCTTTTTGAGATATTCGGGAAAGAAGTCATAGTTCCTCATGACCTACAGTCACCATACTGGTCTGTGGAATTTATTTCCTCTAACTGTATTTTTCCAACTCTTATCCAACCTTCCTTTTTTCCCTCCTTCCCTTTCCAGCTACTAGTAATCATGAGTCTGAATGGGTATCAGTTTGTTTTCATTTTCACCTATAAGACGGGATGGCGTGTGTTACTTTCTGTGGACCTCATTTACTTCCCTTGACAACATCTCCGCCGTCTCCTTCTCTGTTGTCTCGAGTGACAGCATGCCACTCTTCTTTGAGGCTGGGGAGCGTGGCACTCTGCATCTG
>PVIC010045588.1:0-14573 GCA_004025085.1 Thryonomys swinderianus
GATCCAGAGAGGGACCTGGAATGTCCGTCATGTGTAGGAGTCAGTATAAATATGTGTTGTTGGGGGTCCATGCTGTGGTCAAGACAGGGAAGATGTTGTGCTGTACTTTGAAGACATATCTCTTCACTGTGATATCCAACCTTGTGTTTTATCTGCTTGGAGACAGGACAGACTATATTGGGAGGAGACAGCACCACCTGCATCTGCAGTATGTTTTGCTGAGGGCTGTGGTTTTAACTGTAGCTTGGAATTAAACAGCATATTCATTAACCAATTCATGACCAGGTCAAGTCTAGCTTCTATCTAAGACAGAAGAGGACCTAGAAAGTGTGTTGCCTCCCCATCCCACTTCTCAAGAGTGTTTTTAAAACTTGATTTCATTGGCAGTTTTTTCCATTCCCCTGACCCCCAAATCTCTGAACCCCTACATACATAAGCTTTGTTTCCTTTTTTTAATCCTCACATTTTTTTCTTTCCCTTCTTTACTCACCCCTATGGAGATTCCTCAAAAAGCTAGCATTTGACCCTGCTATTTCCCTACTAGATATATACAAAAAAGAATTAAAAAGATTCATATCACAATGAGATACATGCACCCATGTTTATAGCAGCTCAGTTTATGATAATGCAATCTTGGAAACAGCCCAAATGCCCATCAACAGGAGACTGGATATAGTTTTTCAAGAATAAAATGGACTATTACTCTGCCATAAAGAACATTAAGTAGTTTATACTCAAATGGACATTCCTTGAGAACATACTCATAAGTGAAATAAATAGGGCACAGATGTGTAAATACCATATCATTTCTCTGGTATGAGAAAATGAACGTGTAAATGAGTTCTAAAATCTATGATAGGTATTGTGAAGTAGGAAGAAAATGTTCAAAAGGCAAAGACTATTTCATTAAGCAAAGCCACAAGGTGAAGCATGTTCAAGGTAAGACAAAACTAGTCAACTAACAAAAGTAATACGTAATGTTAATCCAATGGGAGATCATAAGGTGGAACAAAGCTATGGTCAACCAATCAGATTATAAGTACAGTCAGTCACTTAGGTGATATTGATTAAATGGATAACAAATGGAGTAAGTCACAAAATAGGTGTATATGAAATGAACAGGGATTTTTGAGAAGGAATGGGCTGGGGACATCTTGGTCCCTACCCAGGGTGATTGATGCCTATTTAGAATATCAATCTCTGATGTTTATCCTTAGGGGAATTATGTGGGTATAGTAGCTCCTCTTTTTCTTGAAATCTAGCCTTCAGTGAATGTGCTTTCAGCCACAGTTGTCTTCTGCAATGACTTCTATGAGGGGCCAGCCCCACCTGACTGCCTAAATTTCTAATTAACTTTGCTGCTTACAATACTTGCACTATAAAATTTGCAAAGTTTCAGAAGAGACTAATAGGTTCTGTGGAAGTATGACAGAAAAAGTATATGTGCTGCCAAAGCGAGCACAAGAAAAAGTAAAGATAGGTAGAAATGTCAGGCATGGTGGCACATGCCTATAATTTTTTTTTTTTTTTTTTTTTTTTTTTTTTTTTTAGACAGGGTCTCGCTTTGTAGTTCAGGCTGGCCCTGAGCTCACTCTGTAGCCCAGGCAAGCCTCCAACTCAGCAATCCTCCTGTCTCTGCCTCCCGAGTGCTGGGATTACAGGCGTGAGCCACCACACCTGGCACTGTGGTATGCGGTATTGATTGTTGGTGGGTGTGAGTCTCCATGCCCAGCATTGTATGTGGTTACCGGGGATCGAACTGAGGACCTTGCGCCTGTGATGCAAGCACTGGAACCACTGAGCTAACCCTCCGGCCCCACATGCCTATAATTTTATCACTCGGGAGATAAGGAAGAAGGATTGTAGGTTTCAGGCTAGGCTGAACTATACAGCAAGACCCTGTCTCAAAAAACAAAATATGTAGAAAGGAGACAAAGAAAATAGTAATTTTATTTTATTACCCATACCACTAACTGACTGGATTTCACTGCTATATATTATTATATGTTTGACAAAATAAATTTTAATTATACATTCTAGTTTAGAAAGACATTTGTTTTTGTTTTTGTTGTTGTTGTTTGTTTTTTGAGACAGGGTCTTACATTGTAGTTACGGCTGGCCCTGAACTCACTATGTAGCCCAGGCTAGTCTCAAACTCATGGCAAACCTTCTGCCTCTGCCTCTGCCTCCCAGGTGCTGGGATTACAGGAGTGAGCCACCATGTCTACCATTGTGTTATGTGATTTTTGGGGATTGAACTTGGGACCTTGTGTTTGCCAGGCAAATGCCAGAATCACTGAGCTAAATCCCTGGCCCTGAACAGGGTAATTTTAAAATTATATTTTAAGACTGTAACTTCCAGACACAAAGCTATCTGATGTTATTTGTAACTATAGTCTATATCCTTACTCCTTCAGCTTTTTTATTCTTCCTAGATTCATATGATGTTTTCTTTCACACGCCAAACCCTTTAAGTATACCATAAGCCCATAAATTAGCTTAAATGATAAGGCAAAAGCACAAACTTAATGTTATTGGAATCCTAGAGTTGTATTCCATGGTGAAAAGAATGAAATTAAGGACAAAGAGGCAAGAGGACTGCCAAGTTCAAGGCTTGTCTGGGCTGGCTACATAGTAAGCCCAGGGCCAGCCTGAACTACAAAGCAAGACCCTGTCTCTAGATAGATAGATAGATAGATAGATAGATAGATAGATAGATAGATAGATAGATAGATAGATAGATAGATAGATAGATGACAGATAGATAGATGGATGATAGATAGATAAATTTTTAAAAAAATAAAGGCTAGAAAGTAAAAGATATAAAGGAAAAGAAGTAAAGTTCCCAATAGGAAGAAGCTGTAGGTAGGATATCCATGAGGGCTCTTGTTTAGCAGTTTTTAAGGAATTTAGAAGTGAGTTCAAGCCATTGTGTAAGTAATGCAATATCTACTCTGTAGGAGGCTATATAGTTTAGGGTCCAATCTATACAGCATTCATGGAGTGCCCACACAAAGGTCATGTATCCTTGAGCCAACATCCTGCCTGACTGTAGTCTGAGGAGATCCCAGACAGCCAAAGGATACCTCGCAAAGGTTTTTGCAAGATCTTCAGAAAGTCATGATTCAACAAGCTCCATTTTGGGCTTCCTGACTCCATTTTGGGGCCACTGGCCTTACTGCCTAATAAAATCCTAACTGCTGGCTCACTAATTTCTGTCACCTTAAGATACAGAAATAGATTCAAAGGATTTAAAGAATGTTTCAAGCAAACAGCTTGGATTAGCCATCTTAGAAAATACAACAGAGTGGCCCTGTGCCTTTTTCCTGCAAACTATGACTTTTTCATTTGGTTGGGGTTTGCTTTGTTTTTTGCATTTTTTGCTTTGTTGTCTGTTGAAGTACTGGGATTGAACTCAGGATCTTTGCACTGAGCTGCATGTCTTTTTATTTTTTACTTTAAGACAGTCTTAAATTGCCTTGTTTCAGCTTATAATTTTTGGGGGGCCAGTTGGTGTTTTACTTTTGATCCTCTTGCTTTAATTTTCTGGAGTTCTGGAATTATAAAAAGAGCCATTCTTTCACCATACTATACCTCTCTTTCTTGAAGGCTCACACTCTATTATCTTTACATACTTCTTTACTTCTGTCTAGTAAAACCTTTCTGTGTCTCTGACACATCCTAAAGTCCTTTTCTTTTCTTTTTTGGTACTAAGAATCTAACTTAGGACCTTGTACTTGCCAGGCAGGTGTGGTGCCACTGAGCTACAGCCCTGGTCCCTGAAGTTCTTTTCTTTCTTATGAGAGTCAAAATCTTGGCGGGATTAGATGAGATCACCATCTCCTCTTTGGAGGTATTCTTTGGATACCATCCAATGACACTGCGACAAGATTATTTCTACTGGGGGATTTGGTAAATACTTAAGCAAGACCTTACCTCCCTTCTTACTTCCTGTACCACAAAGGGAGAGGAATTACAATGAAATGGCATGGGAAGTATATCAATCTAAATCCAATCTGGAAAGAAAAAAATACAAGGAGAATTTTTTTTTCTTCAACTGTGAATTGAACTCAGGACTTTGTGCTTACCAGCAGACATGGCACCACTGAGCCACACGCCTAGCCTGAGAAAATGTAATACAAGCAGTAATAATTATAACAGGAGATTGGAGTAACATGGAACTGACTAGTAAAAAGTAAAAAGAATCTAGTGGATATAGAACTAGAATATAAGAGCAACCACAAAATGGGGGTGGTATAATCCCAGCACTTGAGAGGCTGAAGCAGGAGGATCACCACAAATTCACAGGCCAGCCTGTGTAACATACAGAGTTCAAGGCCAGCCTGAATCTATAGTTCACTATATAGCCCAGGTAAGCCTTGAACTCAGCAGTCCTCCTGCCTCTGCCTCCCAAGTGCTAGGATTACAGGCGAGAGCCACCACGGCAGGCAAAAATATTAAAAAAAAAAAAAAAAACAGCAACCCCAAGCCATAGACACAAGAAAGATTTCCTAAGAAAGATTACTTTTACCTCAAAGCTAAAGTCCAGACCTTGTTGGGAAGTTATAAATATGATTCACTGTATGACAGAGAAGTTGTTGGTTGTGGTAACTCACAACAGAATTTTCTGGTATTAGATGAAATTTGCAGGAGGCCACTGATTTGGACCAAGCTCCTGTGCTAGGCTCTAATAGACTAACCTAAAATGGAATCACTCATGCTAACCTTCCCTGTCACATAACTGGAACCTAAGCTGTTTACATATAAAATTAGATCTAAGAATCCAAGAGAGAAATGTTATCTAAATCCTCAAACAGCACGAAACAAAACTAAAAAGAGAACAGAAGCTATTCACAATAACCAATCAAAGGAGGCCCAGGACACCTGATCAAGTATGATAAGAAGTCCCTCTGATATAACTCATATAGGAAAATCAACCTAAAGTAAACTAATATAAAGGAATGAACTTTTGTATGCTGTTCCATAGTCTCTCACCAGGCTATCTATGAAAACTGCCATGCACAGTGGAGCTCATGTCTATTTTGTAGACTGGCTGCTATCTGTTTCAGCAATTGCTAATAGAAGACAATTATACCTTCCATAATCCCCCAGACTAGGGGTTGAACTCATGAGTATTCCCCCACCCAGCCTTTTTGTTTTGTTTTGGTTTGTTTTTTTTGTTTGGTACTAGGGATTGAATCCAAGGCCTCTGCACTGAGCTACTTCCCCAGTCTTGTGGTTTTGAGACAGGGTCTAAGTTGCTAAACTCAAGTTGGGCTCAAATTCATAATTTTCCTACCTCACCTTCCCGAGTATAAGGATTACAGACCTATCCCTCCATTCTCGGCCCTTTTTAAAATATCTACCTACCTACCTACCTACCTACCTATCTATTGCTAAATTGCCCAGGGTAGCCAGGAACTTGCAACCCTCCACCTCCACCTCCCAAGTAGTGAAGAGTAACTGGGATATATGCATTTGACACCCTGTGAGCAAAAGCCAATTAGATCATTCAACTTCCATTTCCCACAAGCTAGGGAAGAGGATGGGAGAAGAAGGCATAGGAAAATGTTGGTCAATGGGTACAACATTACAGTTAAATAAGAGGAGTAAGCTCTGGTGTTCTATTACAAAATAAGATGATCATAGTCAACAAAAATGTATATTTAAAATAGAAGAGAAAGTGATATGTGTGTACATGTGTGTGTGTTGTATTTTCTGGTTCTGGGGATTGAATGCAAAGCCTTAACTGTGGTAAGCAAGTGCTGAACCACTGAACTACACCACACCACTAAGCTCTACAAGAGATTTTGAACCTTCTCACTACAAAGAAAGGATTAAATATTTAAGGCAATTAGAAACGCTAACTCGATCAATTCACAATGCGTATATACAGCAAAACATCACATTGCACCCCACAAATTATAGAATTATAATGTGTGGATCAAAACCATTTTTAAATCCTTAATTTGTTGGATTTTTATTCTTTGACACCAAAAATCTACCTTCTGTAACTTATTGAGGGAAGGATTCTAACCTCGTTGAAGGAAGCTATTCACAGGGAAATGTCTTCTGAGGGACACTGCTATAAAACCAACCAATCTGGGGCTGGGGATTTAGCTCAAATGGTACCATGCCAACCTTGGACACACAAGGGCCAGAGTTTGATCCCCAGTATCGAGGAAAAAACAAAAAACAAAAAAAACACAATCAATCTGAGTGTCAAATGAAGCTTCAGACATGAGGTGCTGCTCTCTGCTCTATTCTGTGGGAACAGGGTACTGATTAAACTGCCCACACGGGGAAGCCCAGAGCTCTGCCACAGCCTGCCTAAGTAAACACATCAGAGCATGAAATAAAATCCTTTCTGCAATGTGTTTCTAGCACATTCTACTGACAAAGCTCGTAAGACCAAACAGTTGCCAAAAGAAATATTTAAAAAACTCAGGGCTGGGCCAGAGATTTAGCTCAGTGGTTCCAGTGCCTGCCTCTAAAGCGCAAGGCCCTGAATTCGATCCCAGTAACCACATACAATGCTGGGTGTGGTGACTCACACCCACCAGCCATCAATACCACATACCACACTGCCAGATGTGGTGACTCGTGCCTGTAATCCCAGCACTCGGGAGGCAGAGGCAGGAGGATTGCTGAGTTCAAGGCTTGCCTGGGCTACATAGTGAGCTCAGGGCCAGCCTGAACTACAAAGCGAGACCCTGTCTCAAAAAAAAAAAAAAAAAATCTCAGGGCCATTTTCCCCTAGCAAGCAAAAAGCGTGATTATAAGACCTCAGTCAACTGAGAGCCAAACAATCAGTAATTGCCACAGGAAGAGAGAAGGAAAGGGGAGAAGAGACCAGGAGCAAAGTGATGTCTAAAGGGAGGCCCTCTGAAGACCTAGGAACTGACTACAGAGGACATCTGCCACATGTATGAGACCTTTATGTATATAAAATAGCTGAGTGCTATATTTACTCTGTCATCTCTCCATAAAGGATCAGCTATTAGTTTTCTGCAGTTGAGAACAGTTTTGTATTTGCTCTGGCTCCTGTGTTCATTCCTTTCAGAAAACCACAGTGGCTCAGGCAGGATGAAGTAGCCCACGCCCCAGGATCTTCAACTCGCACTGGCTGTACTTGTGAGATGGGCTAGTAGGTACCAAGGGACACCACCCAAAGAAGACAGCTTAAACAGACTAACAATACACTCATCGTCCCAGCCCACCCTTCTCCAGTAGAGACTCAAAAAGAAAAGGAAGGGTAATTTAAGAAACTTTTACTATATTAATAAACGTGTTTTAAAGGAGGATATTACTACATGCTATAAGTATCCTTTACTACTTTACTGGACATTTCATATATATCTTGTATGAATACATTTTACAGCTAGCTCTGTGAGTATAGATGGTTTGGGTTGTCATCCATGAGCACTTTGTTTTTTCTTCTTGATGCTCAAAAAATTCAAGCATCATATGTAGTCAATTATTCTGTAAATGACTGATCTATAGCCAATTTCAGTATTAAGATCACTTAGCATAATAACTCTTACTTAGAATCCATACTACTTCCTACCATGCTCTATTCAATAATAATAACTCTGTGGTAAATACTGTTTGTACCCACATGTTATACAGCTGAAGTGATGCAAGGAGAGTCTAAGTAACTTGCTCTAGGCCAAAGCAGCAAACAAGTAAACTGGACTTGAACCAAAGCAGTGTGACTCCAGAGTCCTTGCTCAAGACCAAGATACTAATTGTTCCATGTTAGGACATTCACTTACCATTCCCTCAATTCAAGCACAATTCACGTAATTCCCATCAGAGAGGTGATTTGCACAAGGTCATTCAGTTAATAAAGTATGGCTTCAGAACTGTTATCAAAACTCCCTTACCCAAATAATTATTTTCCTTGCCCTTCAGTTGGTTTCTCATAACTACCTCTTAATTGTCAAAGAACAATTAACAAATCCATTAAATATTGCCCAACTAAGACAAAATACCTCCAAACTAGTTCTCTATTAACTCAGGTTAAAAATCTCTGCAAGTTAAAACATTGGCTGAACTTTGATTCCTGACATAAAATACAAAGTGAAACAGATTTTTCATGTTTTCATGACTTTGAAGCAGCTTCACTAAACCACATTCATTAAAAGGAGGCAGTAAAAAAATGTTTTTACTTAAAATAAATATTTAACACTTAGAAATGTAAACAGAACAATGACTTGTGATTTCTCAATATGTTCTTTCTCACTAAAGGACATTTAACTAGGTTTATTTTTCCCCTGTTTAACTAGTTTTGATTTGTAGTCAGGATAAACACAGTACAAACTTAAAATTTCTAACAGTAATGACACACAGAAAAGATAAATCATGAAATCCATTTGGAAAATATAAAAAGCATAGTATTAGTAATTTCTAATACTAAAATTATTTTTTTGCCAGGTGTAGTGCCATACACTTGTAATCCCAGCTCTCCATTAAACTGAGGCAGAGAGATTACAAATTCAAGCTATTTGGGCAACCTACTAACTTAATCAGATCCTGTTTCAAAATTTAAAAAATAAAATAAAGGATTAGTGATGTAGCTCAGTGAGAAAGTCCAGGGTTCTATCCCAAGTACAAAAAAAAAATATGTGTGTGTGTGTGTGTGTGTGTGTGTTCTCATTAACTCAGAAAATATGGCATTATAAAAGGCATGAGGATTTAGCTAGTGATGTTGACTTTCTTTGAATTTTAATAAAATAAAGACTTTTGTTTTTCAGTTGATGTGCTCTTTTTCTGAATTCCAAAATTCACGAGCAAGTTGATATTTTGTTTTGACCACAGGAAAAAGTTAGGTGTGCAATATATAGAAGCTACCAATGAACATGTTATGTTTTTCTGTTGTACATTTCACAACCATATTACATAATCTTTACAGGGTATGTCATCAGCAGCACCCACTTACTAAATAACATATGCTAAGTACACAAGGCTACTTGGCTTCTTTGTTCCTGGATTTGAAGTGGGCTTTTTTTTTAATCTCCCATCTTTTCTCTTGGTGGGTAGAAAGGGCCGAGAAGGGAGAGGGAACAGGGATGATGGTAAATGTTCTTATAGGTCAGCTCAGAGAGTCACCAGTGTGCTCCCTGTTCATTGTTCATCCCCCTAACCTAACATCTATCCCATTACACTCAGATAAAAGAAGCTTTATATCGCATTGAAACTGACACAAAAAAATGTATGTTTCTTGGCTGTCTTTCTCTGTGTTTACATGTCCTAGGCCATGTGTAATTTCCACTTCTTCACCCACAACTCTTCCTCACCCCTACATGCAAACTCTTCATATCTTTCCCTTGAGAATCGACTATGTATGGAGGCTGTTGGGTGGTTTCTCTTGTTATTCCCCTTTAAACTACATGAAAAATACACTATCTTTGTCAAGTCTTACCTTTGTCAAGGAACTGTTTGCTGAGTGCCTGTTGGGGGCCAACACCTTTATAAAACAGACAAAATACAGAAAGTGCATGCCGTACTAGGACACTCTAACTTTGTCATTTGTCACTGTCACTGGGGAGGGATTCTCCCCTCTGATCAGCTGTCTTACCTTGAAATTTTGTTCATCCTTCATTTTGCTTTGTTTTGTTCTGGTCTCCTCTGTAGTACAGACTGGCCCTGAACTTATTATGTAGCTCAGCTAGCCTCGAACTTGATGTGATCCTCCTGCCCCTGCCTCCCAAGTGCTGGGATTACAGGCATGAGCCACCATGCCTGGCTCATCCTTCACTTTAAAGAGTACAATTTTGGCTGGGGATTTAGCTCAGTGCTTCCGGCATCTGCCTGCAGCAAGCGCAAGGTCCTGAGTTCAATCCAGTAAACCACATACTAAAAAAGCAGGCATGGTGGCTCACCTGTAATCCCAGCACTCAGGAAGCAGAGACAGGAGGATTGCTGTGAGTTCCAAACTTGTCTGGGGTAGATAGTGAGTTTAGGGCCAGCCTAAACTACAAAGTGAGACCTGTCTCAAAAAAAAAAAAAAAAAAAGTACGACTTCTCAAATTGGAAGTTCAAAGACCTGCACTTAAGTTCTGGCTTAGTTCCTGAAAATCTCATAGAACCAGGTACTCCTACAGATACTCCTATTTTGATTCCTGTTAGATGCACTTCAGTTGATGACTTTTTTTCCTGACTTCATTTTCAGATTTAGGGTTGGATATTACTGATGCCATGAAATCAAGAGGAAAGATTAAGCTTGAAGAAAATGTGCATTTGAGATCTTAGAAAAGAACTGGCATTCCTAAAGCAGTATGATTTTGTTTAATTATAGAAGCAATTTCTCTTATTACCCCCAAATTATCTTTTACTCTTCAATTTTGCATGTGTCTACTTCAAGCCAAAATATAATCTTCTTTCATTTGCTACGTAAACGTCCAGAGTAAAGGTTCTATCTGTGTCTGTTTGTAGATGTAATACATCTACATCTACAATAAATGGTGCTAATGCATATCTTTTTTCAGTGAAGACTGGTGAGAGTGTACTACAGCAGGAGACATTCTCAAGAGTTACTTAAGGGTAAGTGCAAAGCTGCACACCTGGAATCCCAGCTCCTCAGGAGGCTGAAACAAGAAGATCACAAGTTTGAGGTCAACCTGGGAAATTAAGTGAAACTCAAAAAAAAAAGAATGAATAAAAATGGCTAGAAATGTAGCTGAGTGTTAGAATGCCACTCGGTTGATCTCCAAAATGCCCCCAAAAAAGTGGTGTGTCAAGGACAGGGTACTTGGCCTCCATGAGAAGACTCCTCTCCATCTTGAAAAGTTGTAATTGTGCTACTGTGCGAAGAACTCTGCACAAGGACAAAAGCACTGATACAGAAATAAAGGCAGTGAGGGCTGGAGGGTTAGCTCAGTGGTTCCGGTGCCTGCCTCATAAGCGCAAGGTCCTGAGTTCAATCCCCGGTAACCACATACAATGTTGGGCGTGGAGACTCACGCCCACCGACAATCAATACCGCATACCACAGTGCTGGGCGTGGTGGCTCACGCCTGTAATCCCAGCACTCAGGAGGCAGAGACAGGAGGATTGCTGAGTTCGAGGCTTGCCTGGGCTACATAGTGAGTTGAGGGCAAGCCTGAACTACAAAGTGAGTCCCTGTCTCAAAAAAAAAAAAAAAAAAAAGAAAGAAAGAAAAAGGGCAGGGAATACACTTCACATAAAGAAGAAGAGGAAAGGGATAAAGGAATTAAGCAATCATGAGTCCTGTTACTTCTCAAATTCAGTGCAAAATAAACCTAGAAACTAGCATAACAGGTTTTCCTTCAGACTAGGCCGTACTGAAGCATTGCCAGGATTAGATTATAAAGCCACATTTGATCTTACCAGATAAATTACTGGCATCAATCCTGTATGGGTTAAGGTTCACTAGAGGAATAGAGTTAACATAAAATCTATACTTATACATGATATTTAAAGTACTTCCACGGTAGGCTTTACAGTCGCCGCCTACACAGCCAGGTGTGGAAGAGTGCCAAGAGCCATCTTTGTGTTGCAGATCTGAAACATCTAGGCACAAGTGGAAGGCCTGCGGCTCACTGTAGAGTCTGTTATGAGTCCATTAGTAGGAAGCTGAAAGGTCTGTGCTAGAAGCCTGGAGATGGTGAAGACTGGAGCTCCTCCAAACAAACAGGAGGGATCTTCTTTCTTCTTTAGTTTTTAATGTATCTAATCCACAAGCCTATTGGGTAGATCCACATACATCCAGAGCAGGTTTTTATTTTCAGTAAGTCAATTATCTGGAAACACTAGAACTATGCTCAACCAACCAGATAGGTGTTTCTTATTCAAGTTGACACCACAGTTTACTGCCACAAAGCTCCTCTGGTTTATATTGGAAGCACCCGAACAATGACCCGGAAAAAATCATTATCCTTAGGTCCTGTGGTAGACAGAATAATGTTCCCCCAAATGTCCATTTTTTAGGCTCCGGAAATTGTGAATATGTACCCTTACATGGTAACAGAAATCAAGGCCACAAGTTAAATTAAGGTAGATAATCAAATAATCTTATCACAGCAAAATTATACTGGGTTATCTGCTAGGTTCGGTGCAATTACATGTGTCCTTAGAGGTAGAAAAGAGTTATCAGGATAAAGTAATTATTGCTGTTTTGAAAGATGACCTGGACCAAAGAATGCCAGTTTAGCAATGGTAAGAACAAACCAACACCAAGATTTTATTGTTCTGAGACCCACTGCGACTTCTAACTTCAGAATGATGAAGCAATAAATGTGTATCAAGCCACTAAATTTGTGGTAATTGCTTAGAGTGACCACAGAAAATGAATCAAGCCCTGTTTTATTTACAATTTTTATTTACTTTATTAGATTTTTATAAACTGCTTATTGTACAACTAAAGGAAAAGTGGTTTTCTGCTCTTTCTCACCAATTCTACCCATCTGAAATTGTAAATATTATAGTTATCAGTCCCTGGGTCTTTCTGTGTATGTGTGTGTGAAATTTTTCAATGTGAATCTTGCCTTTTTATTTAAAATTCTTGATTGTTGGGCTGGAACTGTAGCTCAGTGGCACTGCACCTATTTGCAAGCTCAAGGTCCTGAGTTTGATCCTCAGTACAAAAACAAATTCTTCACTGCTGCAAGTTCAAGGCCAGCCTGGGCTACAAAGTAAGTTCAAGGCCAGCCTGAACTACATAGCAAGACATTGTCCCAAAAGACAAAAAAGCAAATAAAACAAAACAAAATTCTATGAAAATTTTCCAGGTCAGCTCACATAAATGTAACTCAATATAAGGAAAAATAAATTACATATTATAGAGAAACTACTGGAAAAAAGATACCTCAAAGTCCTGATCTTCCTAATGCAACATGGACATAGAAAGAATAAATTAAATTGATAAAGCAGAGCCCTTTAATAAAGATGAATAAAAGGAAAAAGAGGCGCTTCTGACACAAGGATTTAACAATTGGAATAAGACTTTAAACAGTTTATTAAAGCTAATGAGAAGTGGGCTTGTGATGATATTGAAAACATAGCAAGTGGAAAGAAACACTCCAGAAGTCACTGAATACTCAACTGTGTTCTGGGAAAGCTGCAAGGAGCTCCAGGACACAGAGCAGATCGTAGTACAAATGAGAAGGGAGAGGCAAGAATTCAAAGAAAAATAAGCATTAAAAAAGCACTGGATATGACGATTTGACGGTATAAAGCACCTTTTCATCAGTTCCAAATATCATACAGTATTGACAAAAGGACAAACTACATGGAAGAGAAGGATTTTTTTCTGATATATATGCTTCACAAGCTTGGATTTGACAAGGAGAATGTCTATGATGAATGGTAGCAGATCCACAACTCCCCACAGTTCAGATGTGATTGGTTCCTTAAATCCAGAACTGCAATGGAGCTCCAGAGGAGGTGTAATACTATAATTACACTAATCGGAACTAGAAGAGAAGGAGAAGGCAGAAAAAGAAATGAGGACTGAAGCCTTCAACACAGAAGCATAAAATGGACAGAGCACCTGATGGTAAAGAAAAAAAAAAGAAGCTGAATCTGTGTTTGTTTCATAAGCACTAACTTTAAAGCAGTAGTTCTTTAATTTACAGGTCTTCATAAGATGTACTGTACAATGCTCAATTGTTATGTCATTGAAAGACATCAGGCTCATCTGTTTATCAAGCTAGAAATATAGTATGTACTTTCACTTTTTTTTTTTTTTTTGAGACAGGTCTCACTTAGTTCAGGCTGGCACTGAGCTCACTATGCAGCCCGGGTGAGCCTTGAACTTAGCAATCCTCCTGTCTCTGCCTCCCAAGTGCTAGATTACAGGCATGAGCCACCATGCCTGGCATTGTGGTATGTAGTATGGGGGATTGAACTCAGGACCTTGTGCTTGCCAGGCAGACACCGGAACCACTGAGCTACATCCTTAGCCCTGTACTTCCACTTTTTAAAATGGATCAGCCTGCTGTGCCGAATTTTTTCTTTTTAATCATCAATACTTGCAGTAATAAAATAGGCTTCATTTATTACAAATAAAAAAAAAAGAATTAGCTAAGTGTCATGGGACAAGCCTATAAGCCTGCATCTCAAGCTTAAAGCCAGCCAGGCTAAACAGTGAGTCCAAAACCAGCCTTAGCTACACAAAGACCCTGTCTAAAAACAAAAAAGAATTAAAATATTACCCAGGTGTTGTAATGCACATTATAATCCCAACACTGACTGAGGTAGGAAGATCACAAATTCCAACCCAGGCAGTCTTAGCAAATTAGCAAGACTCTTCTCAAAATAAAAAATAAAAAAGGTTAGGGCCGGAGGGTTAGCTCAGTGGTTCCGGCGCCTACCGCGCAAGCGCAAGGACCTGAGTTCAATCCCCAGTAACCACATATAATGCTGGGCGTGGAGACACGCCCACCAACAATCAACACCGCATACCACAATGCCGGAAGTGGCGGCTCACACCTGTAATCCCAGCACTCGGGAGGCAGAGACAGGAGGATTGCTGAGTTCGCGGCGGCTTGCCTGGGCACCATAGTGAGCTCAGGGCCAGCCTGAACTACAAAGCGAGACCCTGTCTCAAA
>PVIC010045589.1:0-14524 GCA_004025085.1 Thryonomys swinderianus
GCCTGCCTCGCAAGCGCAAGGTCCTGAGTTCGATCCCTGGTAACCACATATAATGCTGGGAGTGGAGACACGCCCACCAACAATCAACACCGCATACCACAGTGCCGGACGTGGTGGCTCATGTCTGTAATCCCAGCACTCGGGAGGCAGAGACAGGAGGACTGCTGAGTTCGCGGCAGCTTGCCTGGGCACCATAGTGAGCTCAGGGCCAGCCTGAACTATAAGGCGAGACCCTGTCTCCAAAAAATAAAATAAATAAATAAATAAATAAATAAAATTTTTCTGGGAAAATAGGTGGAAAGTGTTCAAATGGGAAGGTAAACAAGGGAGAAGAGAGGGATAAAGGGAGGGACAAAAAAGTGAAAACATAAGGGTAAAATGGAAGCAAAGCTTTTGTAGGGAGGGGAGGGAGTTGGGGAAAACGGGATAAAATAAAATTTATTTTTAAAAAAATTGGGGGGCTGGAGATTTAGCTCAGTGGTTCCAGCACCTGTCTAGCAAGCGCAAGTTCTCTGATTCCATCCCCAGTGACCACATATAATCAGTACCACACACCACAGTGCCAGGAGAGGTGGTTCAGACCTGTAATCCCAGCACTTGGGAGTCAGAGGCAGGAGGACTGCTGAGTTCAAGGCTTGCCCAGGTTATATATTGAGCCAGGATCATTTCTGCAATATGTCAGTGATATTATATAGGAAAAAGTACTATTTAAGACAGAATTTTACTAAATTTTCTACAGAAGCTTCAGTTTTGAAAGCATGTGACTGCAATGGCTTTTTAAAAATTAGTTCATGTTCACAATATTGATAATTTCTAGTTATACACATTTTCCTCCAAAACATATTACTGGGTTTTTGAGAAGAGATTTCGCTATATACTTTATATACTTTCAAGGCTGGCCTTGAACTTAAGGTGATCCTCCTGCCTCAGCCTCACAGCCTTATGGGCATGTGACAGCATTCAGCTCCAAACTCTTTTTTTTGTTTTTGAGACAGGGTCTTGCTTTGTAGTTCAGGCTGGCCATGAGCTCACTATGTGGCCCAGGCAAACCTTAAACTCAGCAATCCTCCTGTCTGTCTCCCGAGTGTTGGGATGACAGGTATGAGCCACCACGCCTGGCAAACTCTTATCTTTTTATCCATTATCCTCTAAGGTGTTTTTATGTTATTTTCAAGAGGGTGTTTTGTCTGTTCATTTGTTTTAATTCTGCTTTTATTGCTGTTGAGGTCAAGGGAGTGCTGCAACTTGACACATGCCCCTAAGAAACACCAGGAGGGTTTCAACATCCGCATTATAAGGTTCCTCAGGCTGCACCTATTGGGCAATGACACCCGCTCATATGATGGGCAGCAGGGGCTGTGGGACTCAGACGGGGCCGGGCAGCTCCCAGTCCCAGCACAACCACTGCCACTACCCTCCACACTGAAAAGAAAAAGTTCACGTTGCATCACCTTGGAATACATGAGACAGACTAAGCGTTCTCTGTTTTGAGTAATAAATGCTCAAAGTAGCTTACTAACTTCCTTCCTACACCTATTTATACAAACAAGTTGACTAGCTGTTGGCTATTTCTATAGCTGCCTCCTTTGGTATTTATAATGCTCTGTGTCCTTTGGGGCACCCATCACCAGGACTGTTGAGATCTGAGTTTGTCTGGACTCGTGCGGGGAGAGCCCTCCTCTGCACAGTGGAAGGCAGTGCGGAGACCCGCGAGGGCCCATGCCTCGTCCTCGCTGCACCTTCCTGCCAACGCGCTCTCCAAGTCTATTTTTGCTGTCGATGTTCCCACGGGACGGTGGGGGTTGTCTGAAGTTCACCAGTGCACACCTTCCCTTTCCCCCGAGGCTGCTCACACCCTGGCGGCTTCAGTGTCCCCAAGAAGCTGGTGTCCCTTTCCAGAGAGGTTCCCACCCTGCTTCAGAAAGGACCAGCCATCCTCCTCCTCAGACCAGTCCCTTTCACTCACTCAAAGTCTGCATCAACTTTCGCTGAGCTACAAACCCCTCCCCAAAGTCCTGCACTTTCCTCAGCATCTCACAGACGCACTACGACCCTCCAGAGCTCTCCAAAATGGCAACGGTTAAACCCCCCGGAAAAAGCCCGAGTCCATCTTCCGTGGGTGGAGGAAATTCTCAAGTCGTTCCCCAGTTTCCCGCCGCCAGCAGCACCTACCGCCCCCACCGGAGCCCCAGAAGTTCGCCCGGGCCGACGGGACCGCGCCCCGCTCGCGTCCCGACCCGGGGCCGGGGTCGCCGGGGAAACACACCTGAGAAAAGCGCCACGCGCCGCACCGGGGGCCGCGGACGGGAGCACCGGTTCTCGGGCCGGGGCGGACAGCAGACTGTGCCGGGCGAGGGCGGGCGGGCGTCAGGGTCCAGGCCAGGCCCGGTAACCCGACGCCCGCGGCGCCGCCTCCGCCTCCGCCTCCGCCCCCGCCCCCGGGCCTCCGCCCTCCGCCCTCCGAGGGCTGGGCCGGCCGTGCTTCCCGGCCACCGCGCCGCGCCCGGGACCTCGGCCGGCTCCGCAGCCCTGCGAGGGAACGCGGAAGTGGGGCGCGGACGGGCCGGGAGCGGGGCGACTGCAGGGGCGCGGGCGTGGGCGGGCCCACGGGGGCACCCAGGACACGCGGGGAGGCCCGGCCGCCTCCCCGCAGACGCGAGGCCGGGCCGACTAGGCCCGGAGCCGGCGGGGGCAGCCGGGAGAGCCCGGCGGGCCTGCGGGCGGCTCACCTGATTCCCGGACGCCGGCCACACCGCTCCCCAGCCCGGCGCTGTGCGGCTGGAGGCCTCGCCGGGCCTCGGACACGCCTAGCGGCCTCCGGAGCCCTGAGACCCCCGCCGGAGACCGGGCGCGCTCCGGGCCCTCCGACTCGCCGCCTGGCCAAAGGCGCGGAAACCGGCCGCGAAGACAGAGCCGGGTCAGAAGGGGGTGGGATGTGGAGACCGGCTCCCCAACAGCACCCCAAAACAGACCCTGCCCACTGAGCATGCCCAGCTCACTTGATACCAAGGGCTAGGCCTGCCCAGGGGGGCCAAAGGAGGGGAGGGTGCAGATGGGGCCCTAGGGGGCCCTACTTCTTCCAGACTCTTCTGAGGATCTCAGGGTGCCAGAGTGACCCTTCTGCTGTGGAACTGGAAAGCACCTGGACTGCGCCTGGACTGGCCTTCCAAACCAAAGCAGCCAAATTGGTTTGAATGAAAATCTTTTTTAAAGTGATGTCTCTTAAATCCTTTATGTGAAGTTACATATTCAATACCCTCAAAGACTGAAGAATTTCTGGAACTGTAGGAAGAAAAGTGTAGGTTTGCTGAGTCCGAAACACACAGTAAAAGCAGGAAACCAACCATAATCTATTTCCAGACGCTCAGCTGTGTGAACACGTTAAAATCGAGGCGCCAAATATGATCAGTGGAGCGTTGGGTCCCCACATCCATGGGCTGAGTCTGGAGAGGAGACCTGGAAATTCATATCATTTACGTTATGGTGCTCAAAGTATGACCACGGGACCCCTCAGCAACCTCACCTTCTGAGAACCTGACAAAGAGCAGAGCCAGCTTCATCCTGAAGACCTGATTCTTCGCCTCTGTGGCTGAGCTGCTGTGTAACAAGCCTTTGGGGGAATGCCAGTATTATAGGTAGAAAAGCCAGCTAGACACAGGTAAGCAGATAGATAGGGCCGGCCTTTGAAAGACTTGCAAAAAAAAAAAGAGGATCCTTCTGAAGGTCAACACCATCAACGAGAAATTACACTTCCAGACAGCAGTGACCCACAGGCCTCATTCTCCTCCTAGGATGGAAGGTCAAGGTCTAGATCCAGCCCTTCCTTGGAATGCAGTAATTACAAAATCCCCGGATAATGGGCCAGGACTTTAACCACCTGGAGGAGTCTCCTGACAAGAAAGACCCTCCATGGCTTGATTTCTCATTGGACCCTATTCAATCAAATTGCTGAAACAAAATGTACTTGTCATACACCCATTGGTTAACCTTGGTTTGCCCAAATCTTATTGGTACCCCCTATTTTTGAACCCACCTACCTCTTGATTTGGGTCTATAAAATTCCCCTGGAAGAAGTGATTCTGGGTTACCCACTTTCCAGGTTACCCCTTCGGTCTCAAACCTCCATTGTTCCTAAAATGCATTCTTCGATTTTTAGAGAACATAAACTCACGTTTCAGGTGGGGAGCTAGGCCTTGCTCTCCTGCATCACCAGAGCACCCCAAAATCTGAGATCCTCTGTCTAAAGCTCCCCTGTGTGCTTCTAACAAATGCTTGTAATAAACCCAGCTGCTCCCCACCCCCAAATTCCAAACTTTCTCTAGAAGTTGAGTATGTTAGCACAAAAAAAAAAAAAAAATCTAGCTGAACTGGAGCCACTCCTGGATTTCCTTCTCACTAATTCCTTTAGAACGTGTCAGTGCTTGGAAAATGGCAACCATCCTTTGGCCACCTTGGTACTCTGGTACCTGGCACAGTGCCCGTAGTGGATGCTGAAGGGCCTATTGATTTGCAGTAAATTCACAGGTGAGCAACTTGGTTCAGGCATGGGTACATCTGCTGTTTATGTTCCCCCAAAGTTCGTCCAGCCTTGGTAAGCCTGCAGGGATTCTGTTCTCATCAGCAACCCAGAACCATCTGCCAAATCCTGAGTGTGACTTGGATGTAGAAAAAGAGTCAAAAGCACTGGTTATGATTTCCCTGCCAAAGCTAACGCCCAAGGCAACAGAGGAAAGAAAGCAGTGCAATGGGGGGAGGGGGGGCGGTTTCAGGAAAGCCCTGGAGGAGAGAGAAGTATGCTGGACTGGGAGGGAGGAGAGCCTAGGGTATGGCCTCGAGTGGACGCTGGGTCATTCTCAGAACCGCAGGGCTGTTTCTGTACCTCCCCACTGTCCACACCTCATCACCACTATGGCTTTGAGTGAAATGAAATGAGTAGGAAATCATTATATAGAAACACTTTCATTTACTGGATAGAAAAATCACTCTTAATTATACTGAGCCTAATTTATTTAAAGCAAATTTTTAATTAGTTTTTGAAAAATGAATACTAAATAATTTCAAAACACAAGTTTCTGATTCTTCTGGCTCAAGATCCCACCAAGTCTTATAAAAATCAAACTGTTACCATCAGTATTTTCTAAATACTAAAATATAAAAATACATTTTTTAATTTTCTTTTTTAGCCAAATAGTTTTAAAACTCTGTGTGTGTGTGTGTGTGTGTGTGTGTGTGTGTGTGTGTGTGTGTTACCAAGGACTGAATGCAGGAGCACTCTACCAATGAGCCACATTCCAAACTGTTTACATTTCTTATTTTGAGACAAGGTCTTACTAAGTTACCTAGGCTGGCTTCCAACTTGCAGTCTTTCTGTCTCTGCTTCCCCTGCCTCCGGCTTCCTGCCTCAGCTGGATGTAGGTGTGCATCATCATACTTAGCTATGAAATTTATTCAAGAGTGCTTTCCTGTAAGTATGGAAGCACCTTTCGATCACTGTGTCTATGCTTTTGTGTCTTTTAACAAAAATTCCACTGAGTTAAACCAGATGTGGTAGCACACACCTGTAATCCCAGCACTCAGGAGGTAGAGCCAGGAGGACTGCTGAGGCCAGCCTGGGCTACAGAGTGAGTTCAAGTCCAGCCTAAACTACATATCAAGACCTTGTCTCACAAAAAAAAAAAAAAAAAAAAAAGAATTCCACTACATTTAGTTGATTTTTGGAGTATCTAACAGGAACACAATTGCCCATATGCCTGACTGATGTATTTTCATTATTAAAATAACTTCACAGGGAGGAAGGGGACAATCACTAACTTAAGAATTGCTGTTCAGAATTAAGTATTAAGTTAGATGTACACACCATTTAAAAACAAACTTCCCTCCATCTCAGACTCTCGCTACTGCTTTTTTTCATGGGATCAAATAACAGGTTTAGGGATAAAAAAGGTAAAATTCCAGTGAGGCTGTGGAAAAGGAAGCACTAACAATGCGTTGACTTTAAAACTATGTACTCATTACTTCAGCAGAAGCAGACTTGAAGACCAAGACCTTCAAGAAGTCAGAGCCTGGAAGTATTCCTCCTTGTCTGCATGAGGATGACTAAGCATTTGGAAAGCGATTATGTTTACTATCTTTCAGATCGCCAGTCTCAAATAACTTTGGTGCCACCTAAGACTTTTCTTGTGTGCCTAAGAAAACTTCAGGACAATCAAGTTTTCACCCTCACATAGCTGTAAAAAATCTGAAAAGTTTTCCATTTTTCCTGTCTTAACAAAGCCTAAATCTGCCCATTATTTGTTCATCTTGCTTTTGTAACATTGTCAGGAACATTTACTTCCTGCATTCCAGTGTAACAAAATGAGCAAATAGTTGTTCCCTTCTGAAGCCTGGATAATAGGTTACTTGTTGCTAAAATGTTTTAAACCCAAGTACTAGGCATAAACCGTTTCCAGCATGGGAAAACCTACTCCCACTCCCAGGTACAAGTTTTGCCAGAGTTTATATGCAAGCTGTTGAATGTTGGGGTTGGAGTGTGCCTGCCCAAGGATGGGGTGAGGGAGCTTAAAAGATAAAGAGCAGGGACCAGAGATTTAGCTCAGTGGTTCTGGCGCCTGCCTGCAAGAGCAAGGTCCTGAGTTCGAGCCCCGGTAACCACATACAATGCTGGGTGTGGTGACTCACACCCACCAGCAATCAATACCACATACCACAGAGCCGGGTGTGGTGGCTCACGCTTGTAATCCCAACTCTTGGGAGGTGTGGCGGGCCGTGATGGCTGCTTCCCAAAGATGGCGGCTTGCAGTAAGCCAGAGACTGCTGCTTAATACAAACCAGCTGATCACAGGCCTTAATTGATATCACCCGTGCTCGGTGGGAGGGCCCGCATGGGAAGATATATAAGCGCCTATACAGGTGGTGGTAATAATAATAAAGCTCAAGCTTGCACTCCGTGATTGCGGCGCTCTGCGGATTCAGCGAGGGTCGCGACAACTGGTGGCGAAACCCGGGACGCTCTCTCAGGGGAACGGAGGAGCAACGATCAGGTAAGGTCTGCGGACACGCAGCAAGAGTAGGTTTGCCCCTTGTAGGGTGGAGGTTTTCTTTCGAGCTAGCAACAAGATTTAAGGACCCATGGGTTGAGAAAACTCAAAAGCGAAATTGAACAAAATAAAGGGAAAGTCTGTGTAGCTTAGGGTCAGAAGTGAAAGAAAATGAAGGAACTCAAACTTAAGAAGTCCCAAGTAAAAGGAAACAGTATAGTAGACTAGAGTCAGAAGTGAAAAAGCAACAAAAACATGGAGGAACTTTGTTCAAGGAATCTAAAAAAGTATGTAGTAGACTGAATTTCTTAGGGGAGGTTATGCAACTTCCTAAAGTCTCTTCCTCGAAATACAAAACAGGAGAAACTGCAGTTTCTGAAAAGCATTAGGTCTTGTAGAAGTTCACGGTTGAATCTTGAGTTACGTTTCTCCCTATCCTCTGTACTGGGAGTTGAACCTGGAGCCTGGGGTGTGCTAGGCAGCCACCCCCAATGAGCTACAATCTTAGACAGGAGCTGTTTATGACTTGGGTCTTCTCTGGAAACCTAAAACTTGTTACAAGCCAGTTGGCTGTCTCTCCCAGAGACTAAAAACACTTGGTTGGAGAAATTCCAAAGGAGAACTAGATTTCTTTTGCATGAGACTTGGTAGATGGAAGGGAACTAAAGTGAATGTCAAGCATCTTGTGACTTTAGCCCTTTTGAGGTGGGCTCGAGGCTCTAATCTTTGAAAGACGCTGTAGGACTTAAAATGGCGTCTGACCTGTAGGTTTACACCTGGTGAGAATAGTCATTGCCTTTCATCCCCTGCAGCTGTTGCCAGAATTATCATAGAACGCGCCCATAACACCCTCAAGCATCAGCTAGAAAAACAAAAAGGGGGGAGAAGAGACCTTGGGACAAACTGAAAGGGAACGCCTGGCCATTGCCCTAACTTTACCCTAAAGTTTCTTTCCCTCAACACTCAGGGCCTCTCCACGGCCGAACGCCATGCGGGTGTGGGACCTCAAAGAGCTCATCCCCCAGTCCTTTGGAACGACCTGGTGACGGTGCTTTGGAAAGGCCCAGACCCAGTCCTAATCTGGAAGAGAGGAGCAGTTTGTGTTTTCCCACAGGACCAGGAGTCTCCTATTTGGGTCCTGGAATGCCTAGTGCGCCTCGGCCTGCGGGCTGAGCGGACCGCCGACCAAAACTATGAGGAGTCTCGTCACCCTGTTGCTGATGACATCGGGAGCCCTCGGTCACCTCCGATGGGTGTGGGTAAGAGAGCCTCCAGTCCTCCAGGCGGTGGGGAATGATGCACCTTTCTTTCCCTCTATTTTCTCTTACTCCGGTCATGTCTAAGGAAAGCCAGGCGCCCCGGTAGACCACCCTTCTTTTCCTTTGTTGGAACGGGTCTGTCCCATTGGAAGGAATCCTTAACTGTTCTGCTGAGAGTGGTTCCCTCAGTGCCTGCTGGATTTACTCGACAAATGCAGTCCTTGTCCGCATCTCTACTTGGCTGCTGGTCCCCGTTGAAGCACCAGAGATAGCGATGTATCCGTACGTGCGCCATAAAAGAGACTTTGGGATAACCGCCGATGTTGTTGTTGCCATCAGCACAGCTGTCGCCGCTGCGGCAGCCGCGGGGTTGAGATTGCTCAAACAGCACTGACTGCAGCCACAGTGGACCATCTCGTCGAAAAGACTGCGATAGCTTTAAGTACAGTGCAGGACCTTGGTATGCCCTTGCAAACAGGCATTTTGAATCTCAACAAACGGCACTGCTACAAGAACAGATGGACATGCTGTGGGCATGTTTCCACTTTTCCTGTGATGTAACCTACCCTCACGCCTGTATTATTCACATCCATGTACAAATTTGTCTCAGGCCACTAGAGCCTTGCAACAGATCATCAATGGGCCGTGGAATCAACAGTTCTACAATCTCACCAAGCAGCTGTGCGACAAGATCCGCAGCGTTAATGAGACATGGGTTCCCCCGGTACCTGGGACCTCCCTTTTTGCTACTCTGGGTCAGATGTTTCAGACCTGGGCCGGGATGATTTCACTGGGCCTTCTACTTTTGGGGGTAGCAGCCACCACACTAGCCTTGCGTTGGTATTGTCAAAACCAGCGCCGACACACCCGGCATCTTGAGGCCGGCCAGTCCCCTCAGGTATGGCTCAGCATGCTGGACCGGTAGTCAGAGACGGGTAATGATGTCTCTTTGGGACGACCAACCTAAGACAGGCGTGGAAGCATACCTCTTCCATGGCCCATGACGGGTAAGGCGTACTCAAGAGAGACACAACCTAAGACAGGCATGGTCCCTATGAGCCTCTTAGAAAAACAAAAAGGGGGAGATGTGGCGGGCCATGATGGCCGCTCCCCAAAGATGGCAGTTTGCAGTAAGCCAGAGACTGCTGCTTAATACAAACCAGCTGATCGCAGGCCTTAATTGATATCACCTGTGCTGGGTGGGAGGGCCCCCATGGGAAGATATATAAGCGCCTATACGGGTGGTGATGGTGGTGGTAGTAATAATAAAGCTCAAGCTTGCACTCCATGGTCGCATCTCTCTCTGCGGGATCAGAGGTGGTTGCGACAGGGAGGCAGAGGCAGGAGCATTGCTGAGTTCCAGGCTTGCCTGGGCTACATAGTAAACTCAGGACCAGCCTGAACTACAAAGCCAGACCAGTCTCAAAAAAAAAAAAAACAAAAACAAAAACAAAAAAAAACCTGTCTCAAAAAAAATTTTTTTAAAGAACAAAAAGCTTTTCACAGCATGCATGTTCAAATAATAGTGGCAGAGCGTGATGTGAGGGTAGTTTGCAGCCCTTTGACAACAGATGTCACCCTCAGAACTTGCACAGGCCCAGGTGAAAAGCCACGGCCTTCAACAGAAACATAATTCAAGTCCTTCCAAAGTAGCCCAACAGCTGTTAGAATTCATATCTCTAAGGTAGTACATAAGTAAAGCTCGTAGGAGGCTGATGCATTGCTAAACTGTGTGATTTCCATAGTTAGTAATATTTTTTAAAGTTTTTAAAAAGTAACTAAAAACAAGTATAGTAAAAGCAATTATTCAGGTTTTCCCTTGGATTCAATAATGATTCTACTATGCTCTTTTTTTGTTGTTTAGACAGGGTCTCACTATGTAGTTTACACTAGACCTGAACACACTGGGTAATTTACACAGGCCTCCAACTCATGATTCTCCTGCCTCAGCCTCCACAGTACTGGAATTCCAGGCATGTGCTGCCACACTAAGCTTCTACTACACATTTTGTTAGTTTAGTCTTTGAGACAGGGTTTTTATGTAATTCAGGCTGGCCTCAAACTCTCTACCCCAGAATGGTCCTGAATTTTGGGGGATCCTCCTGCTGGGATTATAAGCATGCACCACCAAGCTTGGCCTACTACACTTTTTTTTTTCTCTTGTTTGTTTTTGAGGTAGTGGGGTCAAACCTCAGCTCTTGTACCTTCAAGGCAGGCACAGTACCACTTAAGCTAAAGCCCCTAAAGTCAGAGTTAATTACAAACAGGACCAAGATTTAAATCACAGATATTTTGATTCTTGGTTCAGTTTCCTGCCAAGATATGTTTTGTATTGTACTTGTTCATATCTTTCTAGTATTATATTCTGTAACTTTGGTACACTTTAAGTAGTTTATAGGAAATAAGCACTGCATATAATCTTAAACTTTGTCTATGTGCTGGGGGCAGAGGGGTGCTGGAAAGGTCGTGGGTGAACCCAGAGCTCTTTCCCTGAGCTACATCCCCAGCTATTTGTTAGGGATTTTTTTGTTTATTTTGTTGTTGTTTATTTTGTTGTTTTTGACACAGGCTGGTGGGGCTTGAACTTGTGACTCTTCTGCCTAAGCTTCCCAGAGGCTAGGATTGCAGGCATGCACTACCAGGCCCAGCTTCTGCTGTTAGTAATAATTGGAAACACTAAGAAACTGAACAAAAACTGAAAAAAGACTACAAATTTACTACTTGCAAACTAAAAGGCTAACAACAGAGTTTCTAAATATGAACACTGTTATCCAAGAGAATCTTAAATCCATGAACAGGATGGGATGTGGTCTCTTAAACTGAGATCAGCTTCATTAGTCTCCATCTTCTTGTTACATGAATTCTTAACAGAATTACAGACATCTAAAAACACCCCCCCAAAAAAGATCTTCTCTCATCAGTAATTCCCCAAGAGACTCAAGAATGAAGTGAAAATGTATGATCCTTGAAAAGATGGCATAAAAACACTAAATATATTTTAAATGGGTACTTTAAGTTTTATTCCTGCTTTACAAGAATCCATGAAAGTATTCTCAAAATAAACGTTTAAAGCGTCATTATAAAGTAGCACTGGAAATTCACTTAGATTGAAAGTTCTTGAGGGCTGAGGAAGCGTGTGGTCCTTTTCACTTTGTTCATAGACCAAGGAAGCACCAAAGACGAACTTGCGTGACTGGGGGTGAGGTACGCTGGATAATGTTGTCCCTGGATCACAGCCTCCTACTTAATAGCAGCAGGAAGGTTTGCGAGTAAACAGTGTCCCAAGGAACTCGAGCCAAGAGCCTAGAGGTGAAAGAGGGAACTGAGCCCAGGGCAAACTGCCCAGGGAAAGTGGAGATCTGTTCAATTCTGAATTGGAATAGCTATTACATAACCTTGGGATTGTTTCAATCTTAACAACGAATTCTTAAAATAAATCTGACCACTGAATGTAATGTTACAAGATGATTTAAGTCTGAATAATAATAATAATAGAACAGTAACGGACAAGATTTATGTCTAGACACAACCAGCTTTCAGAGAGGAAGGTGGATCTTGATTCAGCAGCATTGACACATGCAGTCATTGACCTAATTTCTGCCGGGCCACGAGGATGGCATCTCACACACAGGAGGCCAGGCCGGAGGGTGACAGGTGCTGTCCCCACAGCAAATACGCTGGCCTCAAAACCAAGTCTCCTTCATTCCTCCTCTATCAGCAAAACCATGCAAAGCCTAAAAATTTTTAAAAAGAGCATCTTTGTTCTGTTATCATCATTGGATGACAAACTGAAGTTCATTTCCGAAAGAACTCTTCAGAGGCATAAGATAGAAAAGAATGGCTCTATGTAATATCCCTTAAGGAGCCACTGTCCAATGAAATGAAACATCTATTATTTTTAAATACACCATACTGTAAATAAACAAGCTGGTTCTCTTCCACCCTATAGCTTTTAACGCTGGTCAACTTTCTGAGAACTAACACAACCGGACAAGTGATAGTAGGTGAAACAATGGTGTCAGAGCACCAGAAACATTTTTTTTTTTTAATCTCAAGCAGCAACGTGTTCTAAAATTGTTTTTTTATAGTCAAATGTGGAGCAAGATCATTTTCCTTGAGCATATGCTCCTCATTGTCAACCTGAGCTTCCTGTCGTTCTGAGGCAGAGAGCAGGCCTGCCCTCACCGGGTGGTCTCCCTGCAGTGGGTCTAGAGCCTGCAGGGAAATCACACTTCACTCACTGGGATGCTCTAAGGGACATCGCTTTTATTCCTTCTCTTGCATTAAGTGAAAATTGTGCCCAGACTAATGAAAGCCAAAGCAAAGACTGAAAAGCTATGCTGGGACAGCCTGAACAAGGGTCTCCTAAAAGATAACCATGTCGTAATCCCTAGAACCTCTCAATGTTACCTCCTGAAGAAAAAAATGAATTTTGCATATGTGGTTAAGTCAAGCTTCTTGAAATGGAGAGATTTCCTGAATTATCAGTATGACACCTAAATGTACTCACATGTATTCTTTTTGTTTCTGTTGCTTTGGTGTTTTCTTTCTTTCTTTCTTTCTTTCTTTCTTTCTTTCTTTCTTTCTTTCTTTCTTTCTTTCTTTCTTTCTTTCTTTTTTTTTTTTTTGAGACAGAGTCTTGCTTTGTAGTTCAGGTTGGCCCTGAACTCACTATATAGTCTAGGCAAGCCTGGAACTCAGCAATCCTTCTGCCTCTGCCTCCCAAATCTAGAATTACAGGCGTGAGTCACTACGCCTGGCATTATGATATGTGGTTCTGATTGAAGCCCAGTATTATTGTATGTGGTACCAGGGATTGAACCAGGGACTTTGTGCTTGCTAGGCAGGCGCCCAAACCTCTGAGCTAAATCTCCAGCTCCTGGTTTGGTTTTCTGAGACAGAGTCTCACTATGTAGTCTAGGCTGACCTAGACTGCTACTCACAATGTAGTCTCATTGTGTAGCCTAGGTTAGCCTCGAACAAGAAGGGATCCTCCTGCCTCAACCTTACTACTGCAGGGATCATAAGCATCTGCCACCATATTCAACCATACTTTTCTTTTTTAGAGAAAAGAAATAGCTTGCATACAATTAATAAAGTACAAGACGGTGTGACCAAGCATGTAGACATCATAATAATCCAGTTACAAATGAAGAAATGACAGAGAGTAGAATCAAAAGGAAACATAAAATAGGTTTTCTCCTAGAGCCCATAAGGGAGCTGAAGGCTTGCTTACCCCTTAATTTCAGCCCAGTGATTATGATTTTGGATTTCTGTCTTTCAAAACTGTGAGCTGATAAATTTTTGTTGTATAAACCACCCAGTTTAAAATGAGCCCAGTGGTACAACTCTTTATTTAGGAGGTTGAAACAGGAGAATCTTTAGTGTGAAGCCAACCAGAACAACATGAAAAAATTAAGGGAATTAAACAGGGGCATGGTGGCATGTGCTATAATCCTAAATCTCAGGAGGCTGAATCAGGTGGATCAGAAGTTTGAGCCCAGTTTGGAATACACAACGAATTAACCCCCTCTCAAGGAAAAGAAAAAAGAAAACTTTTTAAAAGGTTTGTAACACTTCATTGTAGCAGCAGCACAAAACTAACACAGGAATAATGCCAATCTACCATTCTAGAACTTGACCTTCATACACCAGTGACATTTGCAGAGTATTTTTAATTCATGATGCCAAAGCAATTTACATCTGTGCAAATAGGCTCTGCTTGCTGCCTTTGGGACATTGAAGTAAAAACAAAGTCTTGCACAACTTAAAGGACTCCTGCATGAGGACCGTTTTGCTTCAGGTAACCAGGATTGAACTCAGGATCTTGCTCTTATAAGGCAGATGCTAAAACCACTAAGCTAAATCCCCAGCCCTTGTGCTAAGGATTGAAGATACTCATCTTGTCCAGAGCCATTGTATATATTAAGCCATTGTCCTTGGGCCATTTTATTTTACATTTTTTGAGCTTCCTAATAATACCAAAATAAGGGGTTTTTTTGTTTTGTTTTGTTTTGTTTTTAAAGGGTAACATAATGTGAACATGCAATTACTCAACTAATCTTTTTGAGGGAAAAATACTTTAGTAACTGTATTTATCACCTCATTTAGATGTACAAACTTTCATTTTATGTTATTTTATGCTTTAGTCCTTTTTCATGTACAAAAAGTCAATTTTCCTATTACCTAGTTTTATCACCTATTACCTATTACTTTTTTTTTTTTTTT
>PVIC010045590.1:0-14597 GCA_004025085.1 Thryonomys swinderianus
AAAATATTACTGAATGAACTACTCTAATTGAATATGATATACATGTAGACTAGTTGAGATTATTTAAACATGACACTAATAAAATAAAATGTTTATTATTTTTTACACATGTATCAATAGAGAAAGTAAGCATGTTTGTAGAATAAGTGGTTGTACTTTTCTGGAGAAATAAATTGCCACCAAAAATGCAAATACTTGACCATGTTTATTCCCTTTTCAATGTGAGAACATATGTATACTGAAATACATATATCCCTGTACTGTGATATGTAACAGTACAATAGTACATTGTAGTACACTGCATTACATTATATTTATTATGTAGTAAATATGTAATGCACTGAAATGAAGTACATTTGTCTGTAAAATACTAGGCAATAAATATTTTCAATATTGTAAGTAATGTAAGATCTCTACTACTGACTGACTCTTCCTCTCCCAAATTGATATATTTCAAATGTCACCCAAAGTGTGACTTTATTTGAAAGTATTGCCTGTAATTGTAAAGCTCAAATCCAGTAGGACTAGTGTCCTTAAAAAAATAAATATCCACACCAGATCTCTCTCTCTCTCTTTCTCTCTCTTTCTGTTTCTTTCTCCAAACAGTCACAACCACATGTAGACACAGAACAATTATCTATAAATGCAGAAGAGAGAAATATTTTATTACCATAATAAAATTCTGACTTCAATGGTCTTGTTCTTATAGGCTCTAGAAATGTGAATAAATGAATTTCTATTGTTTATAATGTCTGGTTTGTGATTTTTTTGATACTGTAGCCCAAGCTGTCCAACATGGCCTTTGTCATAAACTACTGTTTATAGCCTTTCTAAAAATATAAATGTATTTTCAGCCCTAATACTTTAGAGGAACAAGTGATTCTTGACCCAGAACACTATTTCATCAAATCCTAGAGTCATCTACAGTGTATCTATAGGAGGGAGAATAGCTATGGAATCAAATCATGTATGGAATTGGCATAGAAATTTCCAGAGACTGAAGACAAATACATTTTTAACCTTCTAACCAGTTATCCATTTAGAACATAATATTTTTTAGAAGATTAAAAATAGTTTCTACTCCCGGGCATGGTGGCTCATGCCTGTAATCCCAGCACTTGGGAGACAGAGTCAGGAGGATTGCTGAGTTTGAGTCTTGTCTGGGCTACATAGTGAGCTCAGGGCCAGCATGAACTACAAAGAAAGACCCTGTCTCAAAAAATAAAAATAAAAAAAAGAATTTCTATTTAAAACAATCAAACAGCAAGAAAAACAAACCTGACTCTTGTCTTTAACTACAGTCTAGATATCAACAGGTAATAAAAAGCAGAAAACAAAAAAAAATGACCTTTTTAAAATTTCTGTCCCTTTTCCTTCAAAACATTATCCATATCCCTGTTGAGCTCCACCTATAGGTGTGGTAATCATTTGTAGTTCATCTGTCTAAGCGAAGGCAAAAAGTTTGGCTCTAAATGTACATTGTCTATCTTACCTTTTTTGTAAGGCATCAGGATAGGTATTTAAAAGAACATTCAGCCAATGTAGGCCACAAGGTCTCCAGTCATTGCTCTACATTTATTGTTGCTTTGGTTTCCAGCAGAACCTTCCACAAGACTGAGATGCCCAAAGCAGAACCAATTGTGACATTAAAACTAAGTTGTCACCTCGAGCAACAGACCTCCCGGAGCCATGATACAATCCCAAAAAGAGGGGAATGACCAATTAGATCCAGAGTTAATTCCAGTAGTCCTCAAAGACTGGTACCATACTTCTCTGATTGGGTTACTGATCTTCATCAGACCTATCCCCTTCCAACTTCTGAAGTTGTTTACACTTTTCTGTATTTCCTCTTATTTCTGCCTAGTTAATCTGCCTCACACTGCCCTGTGCTGAAATTCTTATGTGGTGAACTTCCTTCAACCTACTCCATGTGGTGAAGTGAATTCTCTATATTTATTATAGAGGATCCCTTTTTATCCTTGTCTGAGATGAACTAAGCATATTTATTTGGGAGCTTCTAAAACAGGAAATCAGAAAGTCTCAAGAGCCTAGAGAGAGCATAGATTAAAACATTCCATTTTATCTGTATGTGAAATAATATTTATCATCAAATAATAAATTCTATATGAAACTTAAAGACTATATAGCTTTAAAAATATCTCAATATATCATATTGCAACCTTAGTGGAAGTGTGATTTTACACAATTCATAAAGCTTCATATTGCTAATCTGCTCTATTTTAGTCAATTAAAACATTGAATTTGGATAACACTTACCAGGGAATTAAATGTATTGTGACGCTAAATCTTGGTTTATGGTTTAAAAAATTAGATTTCCACTCAGGAGGCAGAGACAGGAGGATTGCTGAGTTCGAGGCTTGCCTGGGCTACATAGTGAGCTCCGGGCCAGCCTGGATTTTAAACCTGTTAGTTTTCTTTTTGATTGCTTTCGTTTTCAAGTATTCTCCAGCAACTCGGAGATGATGCCTTCATGCATGAATCTCTTTGTGGTATACAGTGTAGTATCTAACAGGTTTGAGGCCTCGGAAAGCAAAGAACACAATCAAATTCAAAGTCCAACATTCCCAGGAGATATGATGGTGAAGATGAAATGTGAATGGTGTCTGTTGAGGAATTCTCTTGCAGACAGATTCTCTTTTTGTTCTACTTAGGCCTCTGTTGACCAGAAGAATCCAATCTACATTATGAAGACAGTTTATTTATTCAGATTTCTTCAATTTTAAACCTCGGTGAACAACAACATTGATCAACACATTGATCATACTTAAGCAAAAAAGATCTAAAAAATATGTCAATACTAATTAAGAACAAAAACAATGAATAATAAAATGCAAATTTCCAAAAGTATGATAAAAAATTAGTAATATATAAACGATTCAAATACTAGAATAAAATAAAGGATCAGAAGAAATATTTTAAATACTGAGTGTTTTGTAAAATGACTGATAACAGATCATATTAACTAAATCAGAAATATCATGGATAAATGAGAAAAAAATACAAAACTAGTTTTCATCAAATTGTAGATCAATATAACAAGTGGAAAGGAAGAAAAAAGAGAAAATGTCTTTATTTAGAATGGAATAAAGTTATAAATCACATCAAGCTTTTCTTCCCAAACCATTAGCTCAGTAAAATGACAGCAATAATTTAAAACACTGAAATAAAGGAACTACAATCAATATAATAGTGAATAAGAACACATTGTTATATAAATATTAACTTCAAAACTTTATAGCATGGCTCCAATTATCAAGATCCTGTAGTATTAATGAAAGAATTAATAAATCTATCAATGAAACAAAAGTGATAGAATATAAATTGGCCCACACAAGTTATCTTTGACAAAGGAGCAGTGACAATGTTCTGGAAAAAGTATACATCTTAAATAAATGGGGGCAGAAAAATTTAATGCCCACACGTTAAAAAAAAGCATAAAAAACACTAAGTTTAGAACTTACATCTTTTAGTGAAATTAACTGACTATAATCATAGACCTAGACAGACAACATAAATCTATACACAGTTTAGAAATCTATATAGGAAAATAATCTATTTTATCATAGCTCTGGAAATGAGTTTTTAGATACATTACAAGATAATATAAGAAAGAAAAAGTGTAAAGTTGAACTTAATTAAGTTAAAAACTTCTGCCAGGTAAATACCTGTTTATATAATGAAACAACAGACTACATAGTGGGAGGATGTATGTATGACATCTACCAAGGAACTCTATTCAAAACAAACTAAAGAATCTCTCAAAACTGGGTAAAACTGGGTAAAATAGTGAAAAACTGGGTAAAAACCTTTGAGCACTATATCAAAGAAGATTTCTGGAAGAAAAAAACTAAAGAAGAAAAGATACACAATTTCTTATCACTGATTACTTTTATATTAAAAAGATGATGGTACCACTAGACACAAAAGAGTATCCAAAATTCCAGAACTACTAATAACAGTTGTTATAACAATTTTAAATAATAAAATGTTTCATTAATTATTGATATAAAGGCAGTGGTATAGTCACTTTGAAACATATATCTTTCCATTAAGATAAAAAAAGTAGATATATAACTCAGAAATCTGGGAGACAGAGACAAATGGGAGATTTATAATATTATCTCAATTTTTCATTAACCTAAAGTTATTCTAAAAAATCAAGTTACTAATTTTTTAAAAAGCCTTATAATTAGGGCAATTCAAGTGTCCTCAAAAAGACACTCTGGAGACAGAGACAGTTAGTGTTACTTTGAGAAGACTTTCAAAAAGATGAGTCTCTCAGAGAATGTCAACCCAGCATTTGGGATGACAGGAGGAACCCCAAATTTACTTTGCATGTCCCAGGTGGGTATTAAGGTGTGATATGCAATTGTTTTGCAACTAACCTGAAACTGAGCTTCAATAAAAGCTTCATAGACATACTACTTGTGATAAATGCTGTATGAGTGAAATATATTGGATTCACGTAAATGCTAAATCTATTTAAAAAGGTTCCAGGTTTCACACACAAAAGTTATAGCTTGCTGCTGGAGCTCTGTTTTAAAAGGGCAAATCATATATGGTCTTTTTGAGTAAAAGCAAGATTTATTTATAGAGGTCTTTGTAATTCTTCTAAGCACTGAACATTATATTATAGTCTAAAAGGAGTGAATGCAGACAGCATTCGAGAAAGACACATGCTTAGTGAAATTTAAATAGGTACAATGAGATACAATAGGGTAGAAATAGTCGGATACTGGGGAGCAAATGTCCTAATGGCCTACTTCTCATGTCTATATATGTGATATGCAGATACCCTAGCACACTTTCAAGAAATCCTCTTACATGTGTTGGCTGTACATTTATTTATTTGTTTATTTAATTCTTCATTTACAAGACAGGGTCTCGCTTTGTAGTTCAGGCTGACCCTGAGTTCACTATGTAAGCCAGGTATGCCTTGAACCCACAGCAATCCTCCTGCCTCTGCCTACCAAGTGCTGGGATTACAGGTGTGAGCCACCATGCCCAGCATGTTGGTATGTGCTATTGATTGCTCTTAGCCATAGTTTGGTTGGAAAATTTAAAATTTTGCATTATAGAAAATGCATGAGCTTTAAGTGGGAAAATGACATGAAAGCCAACTCCATCAATTTTTTTAAAAAAGAACCAGGTGTTATGTCATGATCTTTCATTCTAGCACTCTGGAGGTTGAGACAGGAGGATTGCTATGAAGTCAAGATCAGCCTGAACTTTATAACAATTTTGTAGAAAGAAAGAAAGAAAAAAGAAAAAGATAGAGATGGAGATAAAGACACAGAGACAGATAGGTAAGAGGGATGGGATGAGGGAAGAAACAAGAAAGGAAGGAAGGAAGGAAGGAAGGAAGGAAGGAAGGAAGGAAGGAAGGAAGGAAGGAAGGAAGGAAGGAATTTGATGTAAGACCCAAAAGGCAACTGAGGTAAAATTAATTTAATAAAGAACAACATAGTAGATAATGTCCTTAGAGGGAATCCTTATACCTAAGTAAGTATTATAAAATGTTATCAAATAAGCACTACTTTTCAGTGCATTGGACCTTTAATAACCAAACTTTTCTCTTATTCCGTAAAATCTTCCGGAGACTTGAGTTTTATTATCCATAATAAAGGAAATGTCCATTTTATTCAAAGCAAGTAAAACTGAACATATTTTAAAGCCATGAGCAATCTTTATTTATGCCACTGTATGCCATGAGCAATCTTTATTTAAAAGAAATAAAATAATAATGAACTTTCAGAAGTGTATGGACGATTTCAACTTTTTGCAGTAGGGGAGTAAGAAATAGTTATATTAGCAATCTTCCAGACATAAAACATAACCCACTATACACACCTACCAACAGCTACATTAAACATTTAAAAATAGTAGGACACACAAGACCCTCACAAGTGATAAATGAAGACAATTTAGTATTTTTCTTTTTCTGTGATTTTTTTGTCTTATTTGCTAAGTAATTCACCACTTTTTAATTCTGAAAACAGCATCACTGCTGAAAAGTAGAAATAATTTTATCATTCTTTCAAAGTATTTTTCCTAAAATATAATAAGTGATTTTATGTACAGTTTTCACTCATATCTTAAAAACTCATGATTAGTTTTCAGAAGGGAGCTTTTTTCCTTCTTGTTTTAGAAGTATCCACACAGATTTTTTTTTTCCCCTGATGAAATGTCTAGAATGTTAGAGCATTAAGGAAGAAGAAAAGTCAGCCATGGATATGAGCCAAATTCTAATAACCCCCTTCCCATTGGAATCAAATAAATATAATACCAAATTTTAACAATTTAAATTTTATAATAACTCTCCTTTTCTTATGGACCACAAATTCTGGCGTACTATTCTTTGTTGTGAAAAGGAATCAGAAAAGAGAGATGAAACTAAATACAGAGGGGCCAAGGAATCACTTTTCTGTCCAGAAAAAAAAATGTGAAAAACTCTGTAGAACAGATAATACCTCAGCCTCCCTGCATTCCTTTTCCTTCTGTAATGACTCTGCCATAGAAGAACAGAATGTTAAGAATCTAATGCTGAATTTCATTAAGAGCCTTGTAGTCAAACATGCTTAGGTCTGTGGAAAAGTGATGAATTCCCAGTGTCCTCACTGTACTCTAAAAAAATAACTTCAATTTTAATGAGCTCAAGAGAAATGTCTTCTGTAAAGTACAGTCACAAATATTTCTCATCCCACTCATGTAGAAAGTAAATATGATTTAGAATAATTTATTAAAAGTAGGTTATTTTCCTTTTCTGAAAGTAGTGGCTTGTAGACAATAATTCTTTTCATCATCCCATAAAATTGTGAATCTAGAGGTTATGCCATCCATGATCTGACAGACCCCTTGCTAAGATTATGGATTATTGTTGGTTCATATTTTCAGTGGCCAATATAGTACTAGACTCTTTCTTTCTGAATCATACATGCTGGTGCTGTGAAAAAGCAGGTGGCGTCTTTCAAACTTTGCAGTCTGAACATTTATAAATAAGAAAGGAAAATTTGTGAGTTAATACTTATTTGTTATCAACTGCTTTTTATGATCCCTAAGTCTTCTCACACAGGAAACGTGATCTCTGAGAGGTGGTGATGGATGAATCGCACAGTACTGAGTTCAGCACACCATAATCTAGGAGCCAGACATTGCCTATGCTTTCAGATAAATATTTTTGGGAAATCGGCCACATTCATTTGAGTACTTTTTGGGCAACTTCCTTCCAGGACTACAGATTTGAATAGTTGTGACAAAGATTATCCTACCTGAAAAAAAGAATATCTAAAAGCTAAAAAAAAAAAAAAAATTCCTATCTACCTCTCTGAGAAAAGCTTTTCTCAGGAGAGTAAATTTTGCCAGGGACATGATACTTCTGAAGTTCCCATTGTATCATTTTCATGTGGTTTACAAAAGCACATAAATACATGTGAATAAGTTGGAGGTCACCATACCAGAAGCCAGAAGGAAATGGATGATTTTTCTTCTGTTCATATGTACATATGTGTGTACACCAATGTCACTTCTCATCACACTATCTCATGTGAGTTTTCTTAAAACCTTAGAAATATCTGTGGCTGTGAAATATTACATGAACATCTAACTCACAAAAATAAAGATGTTCATGTTGAAATCGAGGCAGGAGACATGAGCCAGAGCTCCTGTGGGCCCCACTGGCCCTGTATGCTTCATGAGTGGACACACGCAGCCCCCGTGAAAGACAGTACCTGAACATGGCTGCTTACATGCCCCAGAGGTGTTCCCGACTCTACAATCCACTGACTTGCCCAGAGCAGCTCCCTTTTCATCTATACTCTAGTTCTTATGAGTAGCAACATCATTCACCGTTGGTATTTGTTGAATTATAAGAATGAACATTTGTCATAGTTCACTTTCTTCACATTTCTCCTATATAATTCTAATAAAAATCCTATTAATATATAGGTGCTCAAGATTTCTCCACCTCACACAATTTATCTACTTCTGACATAGTCCTACATAGACATTCATCATCCATATCTGAGGGTCTACAAAGGCTTTTAAATGATCCTCCTGATGGAAGTTTTGGCTTAAGAATTCATCTTTTAACTGATAAAAAAAGTCAGCCCCTTACAAACGAAAGTGATTTTACTGTTTTGGGAGAAGTTACTTAGATCAATTTCTCATCTTTAAGATAATATCTGTGACTATCACCATATTATATTGATGTGTTTCAGTACCTGACTTTGAATTTTTTTTTTTTTGAGACAGGGTCTCGTTTTGTAGTTCAGGCTGGCTCTGAGCTCACTATGTAGCCCAGGCAAGCCTCCAACTCAGCAATCCTTCTGTCTCTGCCTCTGGAGTGCTAGGATTACAGGCGTGAGCATTAACTCCCTTTACAATTACTCCAACAGTAATTGTAAACTAAGGATTTGAAGTACTAGTGAGAATATTTTGAGTAAATCGGGACTCCTAACATATATGAAGCTCTGGGTTTCATGAGCAGCATGGAAGAGGATGGTGAACAGCATCAATAGATCTGAAACAGTACCTACAACAAACCAAGCAAATAAATGATTTAACTAGATAAAATTAATTAATATATGTAAATTAGGAACATTAATTTTCCATAAAAATGGGTACTTGATTTCTAGACACTATATTGAAAATCACTCAAATTGTATCCATCCATTTCAGTCTTAAAAATTATTATGGAAAACAGAAAAATGTGTTTATTATAAACTTTACTAAATTAAAAAAATATATCTGCATTTGTCTGAGTGTCCACATCATCATATGTATGAATAGCCAATTTATAATGCAACATGAAATACTAAGTGGTTAAAAGATAAAGGAGATTAATATCATATTTATCCCATGTAGAATAATTAAATGGCTACAGTGATCTGACATAAAAGAACTCATAAAATACAGGTTGCTAAACATGTTCGGCTGTTGTCACTACATATGGTTTGTTGGGCAACTGTAGCACTGTGCACTGGATTAGTTTTCCTTTTCAGAGGGTGAATAGTAAATTTCTCCAGAAATCTAGTGCCACTTAAATTATAGTTAAACACTGTCCCTGAGTTACATAAAAGACAAATAACATTACTGTGTAATCATAAACTGTAAATGTAACAAAGAAATTAAGATATGTAAAACTATTTCTTGAGCAGGGAAATATCAACAAATATTAATTATTGTGAATTATCTTGATAATTATAACAAATCTTTTTGAATAGCAATAATAAAATAAGTATCTTTATCTTCTCAATAAAGTTGTAATTCTACTATGAAATATAAAATATGCACTGCAGAATACATTGGAAATAAACTAGTGACATTTGTCTTGTGTACATGATTACATCCATTCCAAATTCCTGTGTGTCACGTTTTACTGTGTCATGGAGCTGAGTAGCAAATCATTTGGCAAAGACAAAAAAGGCAAGCAGCAAGCAACAGCTTAACTGTAAAACAATTTGGCAGCAAACTGCAGTTGGACAATTTGTTATAGTCAGATCATTAGGTTAATATGAAATTGCATGAGAAGGAGGGCAGAGGGGAGGTTTATATGTCTACTGATATTAAAAAACAATTTGCACCAGAAACACATCCTCACCCTGGATGGCCTCTGAATATGTTTACAATGTACTAAGAAAATCTGACATACCTTTTATTTTACAACTGAGTAGAGCAGGTGTTAGTACAGGGAGCAATGGAAAGACTGAAGAAATATAAAGTGGCTCTTAAGCTTGAATAGAATATATAAATCAGTCTGCTAAGCATTTACATGAACTTATGCAATACTTTCTTAGTCTAAGATAAATATTTCATTAACTTTTCAATTACATTTTTCTTCATAAGGTAACTATGTGATTTTATTTTCAAATTTAATTTATTTGTATACACACACACAGTCACAATGGCACACTATGTTGAGAATTTCTACCAGTATACAACATAATAGTTCTCATTTTTCCCTTTCCCCTACCCGTGCTACAACCCCCTCCCCTACATACACAAGTTTTGTTTCCTTTTTTACTATCATTTTTTCTTCTCCCTCCTTATTTACCCCTAAACCCTATTTCTCTTAGAATATTTACTATTTCACAATATTGATCTTGCATTCTAGGACACATTTACAACTTCGGTTTCTAATACCAGAGAAAAGATACAATATTTACACATCTGTGACCTATTTCACTTATGACTATGTCCTTAATGAACGTCCACTTGAGTACAAATGACCCTTCTCCACTGTTGGTGGGAATGTGGACTGGTACAACCATTATGGAGATCAGTGTGGAGATTCCTCAAGAAACTAGGATTAGAGGTCATATTTGACCGTGCTATTTCCCTCCTAGGGACATACTCAAAATAATGACAAGATTCATATCACAGAGACATATGTGCACCCATGTTTATAGCAGCACAGTTTGTGATAGCTAAATCTTGGAAACAAGCCAAATGCCCAACTCTAGACTGAATAAAGAAGATGTGCTTTTTTAAACATATAAAATGGAGTATTACTCTGCCATAAGGTAATGAGATGTATTTGTCTACTTCCTAATTACTGATTTAAAAAATCTCTGATACTTATCTGTGTCTTAAGAGAAGAGAATTTGTTTAGCTCATGATTTTGTCCTTGACTGGCTGCTTTCAGAGTAGAAAATCATGCAAGAATGATAGAAGTGCTGAACAACACAGTAGAAGAGAGCAGTGAAAGCACAGAGCAGTAAAGAACCATAAATGAAAGAAACAGAGACCAGACATGATATCAAATATGGCCCACATCCCATTTTACACTTGTTTCAAGGAGGAGGCTCCACCTGAAATAGGTCAATTAGCTGCAAAGTATGAATGAGTTAATCAGTCAATGAGGTTATTCCCTTAAAATCCAATCACAATTCCAGGCAACTCTAAATCCACTCAAACTGAAAATCAATAAAGCATAAAATCACCCCCTGTCACCTTGACACCTCATCTCTTCTTCTTCAAAAATATTTAATCTCCAAATAAATACAATGCTAAGACCGTAATTCCACCTAACATGATGTAACTGTCCCATGTACAACCTCAAATGTATTAAAGTTTTTCTCTAAAATCTAAACAGCTCTGGCATAGCTCAAAGTCCCAGTCCAAAATCTTCTTTGTGACTCAAGACAAACCTTTAGTTGCAAACACCTACAAATTTCAAGAAGTTGTACATTCCCAATGTAGGATATTTCAGAGTGAATATTCTTGATCCAAAAAGGAGGGATGAAAGAAAAATTCCAACCAAAGCAAGACCAAAACAGTACAATTGCTGAACACCATACAGTGTTTTCAGAGCACAATGTGGTCAGATTTGAGTTCCAGAGGGTTTGCTGGAGAGGTCCCTATTGCTGCAGATTGCAGTCCTCATAACCTTTCTCTGGGGCTGGCTCTTCTAATTTGAGATACTTCTTGGCAGGAGATCATATTTCTAAAATCTCCCAATTTGGGGGGTCTCCAGGGAGATTTTGGCTTTCCTCTCACAACTTCATTCTTATAACTTTATGTGTTGCTCCTGGCAGGAACTTTGACCCTCTTAATTTTGTCTGAATGCCCATCTTTGTTTGACATCTGGCTGAATATCTTCATGACCCAACAATTAATACACTCTTAAGACCAGTAAAACCAGCTTTAGGTGGATAAGTGTAAGGTCTGCTGCCAACACAAGCACTGTCTAGTCTTCCTTGAATCATGACTACAGTGATGTCTGAGCAGCTGAGTGGCTGACACTGAGATATGCTCGCATTGGTGGCCTGGAGTGAGCAGAGCACACTGATGAGGCAGACTTGTCCAAAGAACATTGTGCTTCCTTCACCCTGGGGTAGTATGGCATACCTTTTGAAGTGTCCAGTGACAACAGACAGCTGGCTGCAGCACACTTGTCACAAGATCACTACCACTGCCCTCGAGTGTGATGGGTGGGTTTTGGTGATATTTCCTCAAGGCATCTAAAAACTTTTTATTATTTATTTATTTACTTTTTATGATGTTAATCCCTTCTGCAACCAGATCTTCTTTGGTCACAGCATTACATGTGTTTCTTTCACCTGTGTGTTTTACTACCAATTCTCATTCTGTCTGGTTACAAGTAGCCAATATCAAAACTGATATGTACTAATACCATAACCTATTGCTGATCTGCCTCAAATTTTTCTTTGCCAGAATAATCAATTCCCATTCAACTCACCTTCTAACAAAGTTTTAATTAATGGAAAAAATGTAGATAAGTTAACTTCCTCAAATCCTCAGTAAAAAATTTCCTCATTCCTATCCAGCTCATAAGCAGGTTCTATACTGCTTCATTTCCTATCAACTCTTCAGTCTTCTAAGCTCATACCAGAATGATCCATCAAGGTTTGATGATAATATTCTTGTGGTGCACTTGTCTGAATTTGCAAATATTTCCAGCTTCCTCCCTCAATCCAGTCCCACAGGCTTCTGAATGAAATTGTACAGTTACTACAAGGTCCTAATTCTCAGTGCCAATATCCTGATTGGTCTTGTTTCCCACATCTTGGAAAAATCATGTTATGATCTACAACTAAAAGAGAGAGTGAGCTATTTTGACTTATTGTTTCAGGGCTTTAGTCCATGGTTGTCTGGCACTGAGGTGGACACTCACAACAGTTAGACACAGCAAAGGATAGATGCTCAATTTCTGGCCTCCAGGAAGAAGATACCAACAGAAAATCCAGACTGGGAGGAGTCAGGGACCACAAACAGTCGAGGAAGTGCCACCCCACTGCTCACATCCTTCCCAAAGTCTTTGCTTCCTAACAGCCTATCAATGTTTGGTCTTCTAAGCTCTCAGCAGGATTCCTATCAAGGTTCAGTTACAGCAAACCATCATCTTCTCAGGGCTAACCCTCTGATGGGACAGAGTCCTCTGAACCCCATCTCATGTTCCAGAGTTAGGGATAAGATGATCCTGAATATTAACTGACACATTTTCTTTCTCTGCATTCTTTTAAATTATTCTTGATCTCCACACTTTATAGAACTACTTAGAAATTATTAGAATTCAATATAACAATTCTATGTCATATTTTTGAAAAAGATTACATTTAGTGATAAAAAGTGCAATCCAGCATGAACATACAGATCATTTGCCTCTAAATGATCCTATGTGAATGTTTGCTACCACAAACAAAGAAATAAATATTAATATTTTAATATGACTAAACAAAGCAATCCAAGTCAATGATTCAGTATTTGTTACTCTCTTTTGTTCTTGGAGATGTCTCACATATCTATCCTCTATTTTACACTATTTTTACTTGGGGATCATCACACTACTGATCTGTCAGTACTAAAATTGATGTTGTATAAAGTTGTAAGTTCATCCACATTTTCTTTGTTTTATTCAACTTTTAAAAAGAGCATACTTGTTTCTTTCTTGCTTTGAAGTCACTCATCTTGCAACTAATGAATTTTTATCAAAGTATTTGCAAAAGTCCCTTGAAATTATAAATAACACACACACACACACAGACACACACACATGTCTGTACTAGACAACATCCACTTCATAAACATCTAATTTTGTGACAGTTGGGATGGCAAAATAATCTGACTTGCTTTAAACTTTGATTAATCTATCACTTAAATTTTATGGGTTTCTTTTTCCCCTGATGTTTCATTAAAAATATTGTTAACTTATAATTTTATTTTTAGTATACTAAACTTTCTTCCTCTATATTTTCCTCAAATGTTTCAACTACCACCTCTGCACTATTCACATCTCAGAGAAGGACGGCACCATCACACAGTAGGCCTATTTGACGCATCTCTTGTTTTGAGCTAAAGGCTTTTGAGAAAGAAGGCATACCAAAAAGGACTGGCTGATGTTCTATTTTTAATCCATAGTTGCCACAATGGTATCATTGACAAATATGTCCTCCCATTTGAAGAATAAATGCTTATCACTAGAGATTGTGAATCACTAAGGCAACTGATCTGTACAATTGTCCTGAACAATTATCTGCTCCTAGCTTTGCATCTTCCTCATCATGCATCAGTTCATCCACTGTCTTGCTACCTGTAGCCCAAACACATTTCTAATCATGCCCTTACTAACACTACTTGCATTAGTGAAAGCCAAAGATATTTCTCTTCTATCCAGTTCGAGTCTTTAATCTCTCTTAAATATCTTCATTGAAGTATAAAATGAAGTTCATGAGTTTTCTTTGGGTAATATGTCTTTTTTTTGTTTTGCTTTTTGGAGACAGGGTGTCGCTTTGTAGTTCAGGCTGGCCCTGAGCTCACTATGGTGTCCAGGCAAGCCGCCGCGAACTCAGCAATCCTCCTGTCTCTGCCTCCCGAGTGCTGGGATTACAGGCATGAGCCACCACGCCCAGCATTATATGTGGTAACCGGGGATCAAACTCAGGTCCTTGCACTTGCGAGGCAGGCGCCGGAACCACTGAGCTAACCCTCCGGCCCTGGGTAATATGTCTTTTATCAATTTCATTCTTAAATGGATCCAAAGATCCCTAAGAAACAGAATGAATAGAAATAAACTTTATCCTCTATAACACAAGTCAGGACTCCAGTCCACAAAGTTT